>CM023451.1:202008491-202157684 GCA_013339765.2 Haemaphysalis longicornis | reverse complement strand
AGCGACCCCGTGCTCGTTGAGAGGATCCACAGTTTCGTGTCGCCGAAACAATAGCGACCAAGCGACGTCAAGAAAGTGGTGTGTTTCACAAGCTGGATAGTGAGCTCCGGCAGCGTTCAACGCAAAGCTTTCCCGAGACGAATTCTTCAGTTGGCCAATCCCAACCAAAGTGGTGCGCGTGTGTAGAGGAGCATATATTAGCAGTGTGGATTCAACGCCTAAAGCGCCGTCTTCCCACCTCGTGGCATTTAGATAGAGGGGTAGTTGCTTGTATTATTTCGCGGCGTATTTTTTTCGGTCATTAGCGCAAAAACACTCCCAACGAGCACTCCTCACTAAATGAAAGCGTGGGCTTTATGCTCACTTTATATACTTTGGATAAACTGTAAGTTCAGTTTCTTTTGCACTAAATAATAAGGACATGTAGGACCAGTGCCAGCGATTCCAGGAGTTTCGAATGGTTCTGCCTGTTAAAACCTTTTTTTTCAAAGTCCATTTAACTGTCGACCAGAAGACTGAATCGAGGGATTATAATCCCTCGATTCAGTCTTCTGGTCCTATAGGGGGTATCTTTGAGAAGCATCTGTTTTGGGGCGTGAATTGGCGTCTAGAGTGGGGCTAGTTGGTTTATTCTCACCAAACTAAACAGCGCAAAAAACACGAAGACCGAGAGTGAAGGAGCGCAGAGAAGCACAGACACACAGCGCTTGTCTGTGCGCCTTCACTCTGAGTCCTCGCGTTTTTTGTTCTGGCCTGTATGTTGATGTTCATTTCATTTCATTTCATTTATTCTTTCCTTAAAGGCCCGAGGGCATTACAAAAGGGGGGGACAACAAATACGGTGTGAGGTGTACAATTCAATATGAACAAATTATTATAAACAATACAGTTCTAAATACGCATATGGTAGTTTGGTCAAGAATGAAAAAAAAACAACAAACAAAAAAAAAAGGAAAACGCTTTAAACTGGGGATTAGAGTACAAAAAAAAATTTGGAAAAAAAAATTTATACATACAGTACGCTGGTGGGAATATATTTACAGCCAGGGGTTTATTGGGTGGAATCAAAGTGGGATTCCAATTTTGCGCGGAATGATGTGCGGTCAGGTGTGGCAACAATGGTGTCGGGGAGGTGATTCCAAAGTGTTTCCTTTTTGGGATTGGGGTTGCCAAGGGGGTTTAGAATGGTTAATGCGAGAAGAAGTTCTGTTAGGGGGCTGTAAAAGTTCGTGTCTTGTTTTCGGGCGGAAAAAGAAACTGTGCAGGGGGCAGAGGCGTGAGATGAGGCGGCGTGACGCGAGAGATGGCAGTTCGATTGATTGTTTTAGGGCGGGCGCTGATTTTTTTCTGGAGAACTGTGAGGTTATAAAGCGGGCTGCGCGGTTTTGGACTGATTCTAGTTCGTTAGCGAGATATGCCTGGGATGGATTCCAAATGGACGATGGGTATTCGAGCTTTGGGCGTACGTATGTTAAGTATGCTATTTTTTTTAACGTCAGGAGATGCAGATTTTAGATTACGGCGCAGAAAACCAAGCGTGCGCAGAGCTCTGAGCAGATGGACTGACGTGCGGCGAAAATGAAAGAGATGGGTACATGAGTACACCCGAGATACTTGTATGAGGAAGCCGAATCGAGAGGAAGCGAATTGATAAAGTAGGTGAGATGAACAGTGGCGCGCTTACGGGAAAATGACATCGATTTGCATTTGGTTAGGTTTAACGGCATGATGAGTCTTGGCACCATAGCGCAACTGTGTCGAGGTCTTGTTGTAGTTTAGTACTGTTTTCAATGTTGTGAATGGGGGAGTATGGACACAGTCGTCTGCAAATAGTCGTATTTTTTTGTTGGCAGGTCTTTTAAAAATATTAAAAATAGAAGAGGTGAAAAGCCTGCGCCCTGGGGGACGCCTGATGATACGTTATTTAAAGAGGAGTTATGATTATTGGCAGAGGTGAATTGTTTGCGGTTAGAGAGGAAGTGTTCAACCCAGGAGACAATATTCGGTGCAATGCCAAGTGAATGAATTTTGCTAAGTAATAGATTATGTGGTACGCGATCAAAAGCTTTGGAAAAATCAAGGAATATGGCATCAATCTAAAGGTTATCATCCATGCTTTTTAGTAGGGTCGTGGGTAAACTTGGCCAATTGGGTCTCGCATGAGAATTTCTTTCGGAAACCGTGCTGGGGGTTTATAGAAAAATTTATTGATTCAAGGTGAGTCGCGATGTGAGAAGATATAATGTGTTCCAGTAATTTAGATGGAATGCTAGTCAGGGAAATGGGGCGGTATTTTTGCTGGATTAGTTCGCTCTCCTGTTTTAAAGATCACTACTATTCGGCCTATCTTCCAATCGTCTGGAATTTCGCTTGTTTCAATGGACTGCATGAAGATGAGGCAAAGAATCTGACTAACCACTGTGACGGTGTCCACTAAAAGTTTGGGGGTTTTTTGGTGGGTGCTGAAGATATCTTAAGACCAGTGATTATTTTAACGATTCCTTCAGGGTTAAATGCTATTTCGGGGGATACAGCGCCTGGGGAACGGGTAGGTAGTCGTGTGGACTGTGTAGTGTTAGGGGTAGAAAATACAGATGAAATAGTCATTTAGGGCGGTGGCAACGTTTTTTGTGTCCATTGGTTCCCCGTCTGGGTCTAGAAGATCTATTTTAGTACTTTGTTTTTTGGGAGAGAGCATGCGCCAGAATTTAGTAGGATTTGAGCGGAGGATAGATAGTAGGTCAAAAAGAAAAATTTTTATCTTTGGCTTTTTGTAGTTCCTTAATATTTTTTGGCGCACAGGTGATATTTTTCCCATGCTAAAGGGTTATTGCATTGACTGGCGGTCCTGTAAAGACTTTTTTTTTTCGATTTAAAAACTTTTCAATTGTTTGTTAAACCCAAATGATTATTGGAATCCGATTTTACGCGGATGGTTGGAATATACTTTTTTTCTAAGTTTAGTATCGTGTTTTTGAATATCTGCCAGTTGGCGTTTACTGAACGGGTTTGATATGATCCGCGAAAACTGTCAAAAAAGGGAACCAAGTTTGTCTTTATAGCGTAAAAATTTTTCCTCTTTTGGTAATCAGTTATGAACTTTTCAGTTGGCGACCTTCTAATCAGAGGTAGAGATATGCAGTTGTGGATAAGGTTATGGTCGCTGAACCCGGGGAGTACTGTTGGGGCGCTTTATGTCATCCGGGTTTGATGTTAGAAGAAGATCTAAAGTGTTATCGCCTCTTGTGGGGCATGTTATAGCTTGGTGTAGGTTAAAATCTAGCGTCAGATCAAGGAATTGCTTGGATTCTTAGAGGGGGATGCACTAGGGGTTGATAGAAAAGGGCCCCAGTTTTTTTGAGGAAAATTAAAATCACCGAAAAGAAAAATGGGGCTTCCGAAAACTGGTCTTTAATCCGGGTGAGTGAATTTGAAAGGAGGATGGAAAAGCCAGGTTCAGAGTCAGGCGGCCGGTAACAGTTTCCGAAAATTGCCTTTAGGCCAACGTTTGAGACTCGCACCATGGTTAGATCCAATGTGTCGTCATGAGTGATAAGAGAAGATGATAGATTTTTTTAATACCCATGAGCACACCTCCACCCCGACGATTAGTGGGGTCATGGCGATATAAAGTGAAGCCCATGTTAGGCAGGAAGATTTCGCGGTCGAGTACGCCTTCGTGTAACCACGTTTCCGTTAAAACGACAATGTCGGCTTCTACATTTTCCCATAAAACTGTGTAGTCTGTCGAGTTTAGGCAGCACGCTTCGTATATTAGTGAAGGCAACATTTATATTTAGCGTTGATGACCGGTTGGTCGAGGGTTAAGGTACAATGGACAGAGGGGCGTCATTCGGTGGTTTTATTGCTCCCCACCTGATGATTCATCAGCTAGGGCATGCACAGTCTTTTTTTTGTTAATTTCTACAATTTTGTCGCCATTCTGGTCGTACATGTAGCACTTTTTGTCCACGTGAAGTCTGTCGAGACTCATTTTAAATGCGCATTTCTGGGGCGGATGAACTGCAACAGCTTTGACCGCGCAATGCGGGTGGCAGCTGGGGTCCTCCCTAATGGCGAAGTCTGTGTCTTTAAGCATGCGCCCCGCAGCTCAAAATGCGTTCCTTCGTTTTGTAGTGGGCTAGTTTAACAATGATGGGTAGAGTTTTGTTTTCTGTAAAGGTCCCGATTCGGTGTGCGCGTTCCATCGCACCCGGTTCAAGAGTAAGTTTAAGCTTGTTGGCGCAAAACGTGGATATTTTTTTCTCCGACTCTTCCCATGTTTCCTTTATGTTGTCTGTTATACTAAGAAAGGGGAGATTGTTGCGTCGTAGGCGGTTGCTGGCGTCAATAGTTGCGGCTTTGAGCACAGAAATTTCGCGGCTTATCTGGGATGAATCGTTACTATCGCTAGGGCTGCTGGTTTGGGGCTCCGGTTTTTCTAGGTTTTCGAGTCGGTTGATAATTGAAGAAATTTTTTTTTTCCTGGGCAGCTTGGGCAGTTTTAAGGCCGTCTATCTCTGATCGAATAGTTTCTAAATAGTCCTCGACGCGTTTGATAAAAATCTAAGACTGCGACTATTTCACTGCTTCTTGTTGGGCCAGGATTCAGTTCCACGTCGCCAGCGAGCAGCAGAAATAATTGAGAAGACAGACCAAAAGCAATCGCGTCAACACACAAGTTCAATATACTACGCAATTTAAAGTCGTTGGGGCACGACACAGCAATAAGGAAGCGATTACTGCTTCTACAGGATTTACAATTTTTCAGATAACTAACCTGCAAAGTCAGAAGCGGGTTGAGCATGGTGTTGCTTGCGGTGTCGTGCCCCCGACTGACGACATCGGCGGAGCGGTTTTGTAGCGACGACACCGGCCATGTGACCGGGGATGTCATCGATGTGGGTTGGTTGCCAGCCGTATGTGGGCCACTGGGCTTTGGGTTTTTGGGGGGGCAAACGGGATCCGGGGCGTCATGCAGGTGTATGCTACGTTCGTCATCCACGTACAGTGCTCAGCGATTGAAACGCGATACTCGGAGCGCGTGGCTGCCGTTGCTTGTTGCGCCACAGGTGAGCGCTTGTGAAAGCGAGCTGGCGCATTGTGGTATACGATGAGGGTGAGAGCGTTCGTAAAGCATGCTTAGTGCATCCGGGAGACAGCCCTTCAGTGTGTGGTTCTGGGGGGCGTCATAGGGGTGCTACATGCCATGGCTTCAAAACGCTGCGCCAGGTGCCGGGGCGCCACGAAACACATCGTGATAAATGCGCATTTAAATTCTTCATAACGCGCGCGGTGCCAGCTCACTCAGCTTCGCGCGGCGCGGCGCTGCACGCAGGCGCAGCGTTTTGAAGCCATGGCATGTAGCACCCCTATGACGCCGCCAAGAACCACACACTGAAGGGCTGTCTGCCGGATGCAGTCAGCATGCGTCACGAACACTCTCACCCTCACCGTATACCACAATGCGTCAGCTCGCTTTCACAAGCGCTCACCTGTGGCGTAACAAGCACCGACAGCCACGCGCTCCGAGTATCGCGTTTCAATCGCTGAGCACTGTACTCTCCTCGGCTTCACTCGTTGCCGCGACTGACGGACCAGCAGTCTGCGAGCCTTTGTGGCTCGACACCAGCGCGGGTACCAGTACCCAATGCGCCTCCAACCCCAACATTCTGGCCTGTCAAGCGGCGCCCCCGCCCGAGGAAGTATGGATCCCGCAACATCGGAAATCCCATCTTCTTTGACATCAGCAGCAGCTATAAAGCGGCAACACCCCCCGCGCGCCGCTCTGTGGGCTCGGTGGCTGCGCCACGGAACCGTCATCTAACCCGCTCTTGTTCGTCAGGCATGTTAGTAGACAAAGCTCTCTGTTTTCTAAAAAATCAAGCAATTACTGTCTGGTACAGCTGCCGAGCCCGCAGTGTTGTGTATGCATGGCCTTCGAATGCATTGATGTCATACATTGTTTATTGCTATTACTGTCTGGGGACATTGAAAGCAATCCAGGGCCTCTTGATGATGGTACCGTTATTCTCGATGAGCTAAAAAAAATATCTGCTGGGCAGGCTACGCTTCTCTCCGAGGGGCAAGACCTAAAAAGGCAACTACATACTACGGAAAAAATTGTCAGTGACCTAAGTAATAGAATAACGCAGCTCGAAAAACACTAGTAAAGCCTTTCCCCAAACCCTTCAAACACAAATAACGGCGTTCAGACCGTGCAGGCGCCACAGCTCGTCACATTCAAACCCCGGAGGCCCGGTTTGACAAAGCGGAAAACCGCTCGCGAAGGAACAACCTAATATTCTATGGTCTTCCAGATACAAACCATTCTGAAACTTTCTCCGATCCGAAGAACTAATTATGAGCCTCTGCAGCGAACACTTAAACGTTGAAATTGACCCGAAAGAACTTGAAAGGGCACATAGGCTCGGCCGTCACAAGCCTGGCCAGAACCGCCCGGTCATTGTAAAATTTACATCCTTTAAAACTAAAGAAACGATCCTGTCTAACGGCAAAAAACTGAAAGGCACAACTTACTCAATAGGGCAGGATTTCTCCGTTCGGTCCAAAATTCACGGAAACACCTCATTGCCTTCGCTAGAAGCAAATCCACCGCTTTTTCATGCCCTTACAAAACGTTGCTGCTTGGCTCAAAGCGGTACGTCTTCGATGAAATGTCACAAACCGTCAAAGAAATCACGTAGCAATCCAAAAAGCACCCCCCAACCCCTCACACCGCCCATGCAATCGATTACGTCCAAATATTTTTACTTCCGTAATCTACACTAACGCCCCCCTTTTTTTTTCTAAGCGCGAGCAAATATCTAATCTTGTTTTGTCATCCGACAGCAATATACTCGTTTTAACCGAAACGTGGCTGTCAAGTGACGTTACGGACAATGAAATCCTGGCTGATCTCCCGAATTTTGACGTTTTTCGGAACGACCGCAAAGGGGCTCGAGGGGGGGGTTTTTAAAACGCCACTAGCAAGTCGCTATCGTGCTCAGTTGTTGATATTACATCTGACATAGAAATATTATGGCTTCGTATTCGTTCTACGCCACTAACTCTGCTGCTTGGAGTGTGCTATCGGCCCCCACAAACCCGCCCAGATTTTCCCGAGAAACTTAACAACATATTGAATTTCCTCGCTGTTAAGCAACCCAACGCGCATGTCCTGCTTTTTGGCGATTTTAACTATCCCGATATTTACTGGAAAGACCAAGCCGCTTTGACAGGGAGCAGTACTGAAACAAAAGAATTCATAAATATCTGCTTGAACTTTAAACTCACCCAGCTGGTATCGGAGCCAACCCGCGTGACAAACAACTCAGCCAACATACTAGACTTGATACTAACAACGCACCCTGACAGTTTATCTTCACTTACATACCTTCGTGAAATCAGCGATCACAAGGTCATACACTCAGTCTTGGGAAATTTTGACCAGTTGTCCCGCAAGCCTCATCCTAAAACTATCAGTCTGTACGATAAAGGAAAAATACGAGGGAATAAATAACGAACTTCTAAATTTCTTTCCGGATCTTCGAAACAGACTTTTGGAACAGATCAATACAGGACAACTGGACGATTTTCAAAAACAAAATAGGGGAATTGGCAAGAAAGTACATACCGAAAAACCCCATTTCGCGCATCTTGTCAGAAACCATGGTTCACAAAAAACCCCGAAAAAACTAGACAATACGAAGAAACGTTTATTTCGGGCTGCCAAGATAAAACCTATATCTCAGGATTGGGATAAATACTACGCGGCCGAAAAAGCATATTTGCTCGCCATACGCAGCGCGAAACATTCGTTTTTTCACACAGACTTGGCCAAGATTCTAACCAATAACCCCAGAAAATTTTGGCAAATCATTAACCCGCACGAATCCCGCACTGTTACATTGAAAAATGAAGCTGGCGATGATATGAGTCCTGCTGACAGCGCTGAACTGTTCAATGCTGCCTTTTCATCTGTTTTTACCAACGAAACCCATATACCGTTTCCTGCGTTACCAAACTGTATCCTGTCTAATATGTCGCCTATCACATTTGTTCCATCGGGTGTATTGTCTTTTATCGAAAAATTGAAACTGTCTTCTTCAGCAGGTGTGGACGAAATCAATTCTAAAATTCTTAAAAACACGAAATCTATTTCTTTTAGTGATTTTGTCATTGCTATTCTCACAGTCACTTCACACAGGCCACTTACCAGACGACTGGAAGGTGGGGAAGGTCACTCCGGTCTTAAATCAGGTAACAAAGACAGCCCCCCCAAATTATCGCCCAATCTCTCTTACAAGCGTACCCTGTAAAATCATGGAACACGTCATCTACTCCCAAATCATTCACTTTCTTGACGCCAATAACTTCTTCCATCCTGCCCAGCACGGGTTCCGTAAGGGTTACTCTTGCGAAACCCAATTAGCCCTTTTTGTCCAGGATCTGCACACAAGTCTCGATACTAACCTACCGACTGACGTAATATTTCTGGAATTTTTCAAAAGCGTTCGACAAGGTACCCCATAAGCGACTGCTAATGAAACTTAGATCTTTAAATATACACCCTGATATTTTAACTTGGATTGAGGAATTTCTAACTAACCGCCCCCAGTTTGTTTCACTCGAAGAAGTGCCCTCTAACCCCCTTCCAGTAACATCAGGTGTCCCACAAGGCTCCGTTCTCGGTCCCCTTCTCTTCTTAATTTACATTAATGACCTAGCTTCGTATGTCTCCTCTAGTATCCGTTTGTTTGCTGACGACTGTGTAATCTATCGCTCAATCACTAACCCGACAGATCAAACCGCTATTCAGATGACCTTAACCACGTGCAAGAATGGGGTGACACCTGGCTTATGAAACTTAACCCCAACAAATGTAAAACAGTCTCTTTCCACCGCCGTCGCAACCCCTCTTTGTTCCCTTACGCAATCGCTAACGTCGCCCTCGAACACGTGCAATCATATAAGTATCTCGGTGTCACCCTATGCAATGATCTTAACTGGCGTCTGCATGTTACCAACATTATATCGTCTGCAAACAAATCCTTAGGTTTTCTGAAACGTCACCTTCGCCACGCCCCCCAGAATGTCAAGCTACAGGCCTACAAATCCCTTATCCGCTCTAAATTGGAATATGCGTCTCCAATCTGGAACCCACACCAAGCATATCTCATCGACTCACTTGAGGCAGTTCAAAACCGTGCTGCTAGGTTCATTCATTCTTCATATGCGTATAATATTAGTGTGTCATCCCTCAAAAAAGAATCTGCTCTTTTAAACCTTGACGTCCGCCGTCGCATTTCCAGCCTCTGCCTGTTTCAGAAAATTTTTCATAGCCCATTCCGTCATCCCTACATTATTCCACCAGCCCGCATATCTCACCGCACTAGTCATCCACTTCAAGTTGCCCGTCCACGTATTAGAACGACCACTTTTTCTATGTCCTTTTTTTACGGACTGCACACGACTGGAATGATCTTCCCCACGACGTCGTGGCCATTTCCTGTCCATCAACATTTTTTGACCAACTGTCTGCACATCTTTCGCAATGAAAACCCCTGTCAATAAAAAAAAAAACTTTATTTGTTAACCCACCCCTTATGTAATACCCCCTCGGGGGTCTTTAAGGAAATAAAGTGAAGTGAAGTGAAGAAGTGAAGGCTAAGTTCCTGGGCGCTGGGGGGTAGGATGCTCCAGGCTTGTCTTGAAGGGACGGGCACACACCGGTGGCGGTGAAGCACACCAGCATCTGCAAAGTCAGAAGCGGGTTGAGCATGGTGTTGCTTGCGGTGTCGTGCCCCAGACTGTTTTGAGGCATTGCACCGTGACGGGTGGCTAGATTCTGTGACCCCGGTAAAGCTGCGACGACAAGCCGCGCCACTCAAGGGCCCGGCAGGTGTTGCTATTTATATATGCCCGCTGGTGGCACTACATATATTGCTACGTGAAGCCGAACAAATTTACCATTTCCTAATCATTCATGCTGACTTTGCTCGACCTTGCTCATCACGTTCTAACCAGACGGTTTTCTAGTTAGTTTAAAACTTTGTACGATTTCCGATTTCCAGAGGCATGAATTGGAATGCTTCATTTTCAAAGCTTATTGATTTCTTTTTTCTGTAATACAGTGGCACACAAAAGATGCTGATTACGTTTAGGGTGGATGTGAGAAAAATTTGCAAGAGTTTTAGACGAATTTATTGGGTGCATATGTTGCTTTCCGCGTCTCCTCGAAAATATTTCTTGTAAGGTGTAATGGTAACTGCCAGAATTTTTTTTTGGTGACGCAAGACCCCGTTGTGGGCTTTCTATACATTAAATTGTGCAGCTTATGCTGCACACAGAGTATAATCCAGCTTCATAAAGAGTAGCTGTACCAGCAAGAAAAACGTTGTTTGATAGCCGAATGGTTGATTATGAGAGTTTATTTATACTGTCTTTTATAGAAATAAAAATCGCTGTAGCAAATACTTTACGTAATGGTAATTAGCCACCTTTAACCGAAGTAGACAAACAGTAAGCCTGGCAAATGCAAACGGCAACAAGAAAATATGGGCAAAAAATGTACGTTGCCACAAAAAAAATTGGCGCCAATCCACTCGGTGAATGTGGTTGGAAAGCAAAGCTGTAAACGGCACCCACAACGATTACCCATGCGACATCACATAAATTCACTCACGTCGCTCTACCAAATCGTGAAACCAGAGAGAAGTGAAATGTACTTAACCACACCTGTATTACTTCAAAGAGATATTCTTGCTCAGGTGAAATTATTGCATGAGGAATGAACGGTGGTTGGTTGAGTTGTATTGGTGGAGCACATCAGTGGAAACTTTTTTTTATAAAATAAAAGCTCAAACCCGGTGTCAGAGGATGTCACTTCTGCGTCTTTGCCTTAGCGGACGGAGGCGATGAGATCGGTTGCATAGACGGTGGAGGAGGATAGGGAGGAGGAGAAAGAGAAGGAAACGCTTCTATTACGACTTCTGAACGGCCAAAGTGCGGTCCAGGGGAGTGGTTCCTTCTTCACTGTAGCCCATATTCGGTCCGCGCCGCCTTTGCCCTGTCCACCAGTTGAAGCTGGGTAGGTAGAGAGGGGCTGGATAGCAGCATCTCCCTTTGCTCTTGTTAGGTAGTTGACAGAAGGAGAGGAGGTGCTCAGGGCTAAAGTTGCACACCGCGATTATGCGGCAGAGTGTTCCTTATGATGAGCAAAATTTACATGCAGCGTCGTAGCGATTCGGATGCATTAAGTGAACACGCGTCCGGTGTGTTAAGGAGCCGGATTATATGAGTCGTACGGTAGTTTGTTTTCTATGGAAAGGTCAGGGTAAGCCAAAGGTAGAGTCTGCCTCAGATACCGATAATTCTGGTTTATGTGCCTGAATGAGACAAGCGGGTGACTGCCCTCGTGCAGCTCCATAGCACTGGGGGTGAAAGTGCAGGCTTGGTGGGCGTATCCATTGCCCTCCATGGAAGCGTGAGCAGGTGTCCAGATGAGCTGAATGGAACCATTTGGGGAGTAGTTTTTTTGCACACGCAGTGCAGGTGGGGACACCAAACCCGACAGGTAGTTTCGTTAGGCTTGTTGGGAATTTGTGACTACTTTACAAACCACTGGTTGAGAGCCAAGCGATGGCTGCCTCTTCTGCTGCCATCATGTCTTCAGTCTTGAGTGAGGCACAGCAAGGAGGTTGGTTCTGGAGGTAGACACGATGATGACGTACTGCTGCACTCTATGTTTGGAGGCGTCTGTGTAGACAACTGCATGATCCCCACCGCGGGTGGTGTTGAGCGCTTGAGCCCGTGCTTGTCGGTGACCCTCGTCGTCTGAGGGGTTCATATTTCTAAGCAAAGGGAGCATTTTTTTTCTTGTCGCCAAAAGCCCAGGAGTACATCAAGCGGAGTGATATTCTGTGCTGCCCAGCCAATCTGGTGAAGATTCGGCAACCCGCCGCAGTTCTGCTCATTCGGAGCTTCTGGATAGAAAGATGACCACCTCTCAGCTTTTTAGAGCCCCGTGCTAAGCAGCTTCTCTTGGCGCCCTCATGGGAAGACAAATGGCTTGCTCAACCGCCATTCTAATTATTATATAAAGCATCTTTATGTCCTCCTTGCCGAGAAGAAGACAGGGGGTTGACGTAAGTGATTCTGGAGAAGACGAAAGCTAATCGAAAGGTATCGTATTCCTTGAGGCCTCGCTTCTTGGTGGCAACTCGCCGGATCATGTGTATGATTTATTAATGCTGTGTTTGACGCACTGCAAGGATATGTAACTCTTGGTGTTGTCCTGAAGATGTAGGCCCAGGATTTGATGCTGGGGCATGGAGTGATGCCTGGCCATCAAGGAGTATTTGAATGTGTTTCTTGGGGTATCGTCTGGCGTAAGGGCGGACAAGGGACTGATATTTTTTTACGCGAACACTGGAAGCCACAGGCCCATTGGCGTCGTACTAGAAGTGAGACGCCATGGGTTAGCGTGTGCTTCGTTAAGCGCTATCGCGTAGCATTTAGCGAGAATGCAGGGGTTAAAGCCGCAGACGTGCTTAGTCAGTGCATCACTTGTCTTCTCTGCCTCCGCGTGGGCTTGTAGCTAAATCGGTAAGACTACGGGCTCTTGGTTTGTTACTCTGTTAGATTCAGGTTCGATCCCTGGTGGTGCAGTAAATTCTTTGATTTCTTTGTGGGAGTTTTCTGGTGACACCAACGGTCGCGAAAGAACCCTTGGGGGGTAGAGGTAGAAAGCTTTGCTTTAAAATGTTACAGGAACGAGGTCGCATTTGAGTAACTGGTGTTGTGTGTGCACATGCTTGAATGGTGATGCTGTTGGTGATTTTCAGCAAACGTATTTTGCAAACTTTTGGATTAGCATAAAGGTATACAAACAGATTATTCACATGTAGCATTAAGTCCGCATAGACACTTCTTTTACATGGCAATGCAGAAGGTCACTCCGGTATGAAGGGCGTAGAACTATCATACCACATTCTGTTTTCGGAATTAACGTACTGCTGCTTTTCATTGCAGGGTTTGTTTTTGTAGGTTACTGGACCAAAAAACGCCCCACTCTTCAAATATAGAAAACCTGCAACGGCCTATAACAATCCCGTGTACTTTTTTAGCTGCCTTGAATACAAGTGCGACGGGGCTGCTTGCCTTTGACCAGTAAATATAAACGTCAACTGTTTCGTTTAGAAAATAATTCAAAAGGAGCCAGTTAAAAATATCTTGATGCCGTTATTACTTGTTTGTGCGCTCTTCATTGGGCAGAATTGTGTTGAAGCGGACGACTCCGATTCGGAAGCAATACGACCCTTTCCATTGGTCGACATACGGCAGGTATGAATGAAACTTCGCTTTTATTCGTCTAGTCATGAACTATTTTATTTTTTCGATTAGGTACTAGGGCCTATGTATTCAACTGTTTCCACTAAAGAGAGTGGGAACAGTGGGAACGTTGAGGAGAAAACGTTCAACGGGAAATATTTGTTTAGAAAAATGTGACCATAATTGAAAAACCTCGGCAGTAATCTCGTAGGTGCTGCGATAAATGAGGCTTTAATATAAACCCGAACAATCAATAATGCCAAACATAAGAATTATCAATAAAGAGCAACGGATAAATGTCTCCATACCATAATGGACTTTAGAGAGCCGAAGAAAGCTGTTTTAAGCACGCGGATAAATTGTAAATTGGTTTATTTTTCCAGCATTTTATCAGCAAAGTTGCTGAAAATATAATTGTGGTAATAGGACGTTCCTAATGAGGGCGTCTTAGAGCTATTACCTTATTTTATATACATATTTGCGCAATTGTATGCTGGCGAAGTATTCCTCCCATTCGTGGCCAGTTTCTTTACTTTTTCATAATTGGTTCTGGTACTCCTAGTAATCCAAAAATTTTTCTACACTGCACTGAAAACCTATGACTACATCAGGGACACATGCGATGGTTCTGCCCTTCCCAAAAATGCACCACAATAAAAATTCAGACTTTGTCAGCGCGGAATTACACTGATTTTGCGCCATTTCGATTGCTGGTGACGGAGTGTATGCAAGTGTGTAATTTGAAAACGGACACAACTATGGGAAATGTGGAGATCGAATAAGGCAGGTGAGAAGAACCATCTGTAGGCCAGAAGTACCAAATATTCGTTAATTGCTCCAGAGACATCATACAACTGTACTGCGTATACAGGGCACTACGGAACATCCTCTTTTAGGGCATACTACGTGACGGAAATATCAACAACATCTATCACTTTTTCTTACGCAGGTAGGGGCCACATTTGTAAGCAGTGATATATTTAGTGCCTAAAGTATTACCTAGTCTACTGCCAGAGGCATCTGCGGCATCCTGTTTGGAATAAATGAAATCGGATGGGCATCACACCTGTCGAGGACAGCGTTCGCTAATTGTACTCACCATTATTGGGGCTTAGACATTTTTATAGAACGAGCAGTTCTATTATTTATTTTACATATGGGTATTTTCGGCAATTTCCTGTGTATGAAGATCCATCACAGATTTTAAAATGCACGCAGCGCTCTCACTTCCGGAAGCACGCGGAGGTTACCACCGAGCGTCAGCGTGGGAGCGTAGAACGTGGTACTTTTACATTCATACTCATAAAAACTAAAATGGTATTTTATTACTTCTAATAGTATTGTTGTTCCAATAGTTTACAGTAACAAAATTAGAAGCCCTTGTCACGGAAAGGGGCGGAGAAAAAAGCCACACAAGTGGTCGCCCGATTCCCAGAGCAACTGCCACGAGCCACTTCCACGAGCGCGAGGAGCGAGCTACGCCCGTGCCCCCTAGCCCATGCGATCCACCTCTTTATTGTGACCAACACACTCGCCCACTCCCAAGATGCGATGGTTGAGCAGGAGGAAGCAGGTAGTAGGCGGTAGACAACCAATGTAGATACCCTCATGTCTTTTAGACAAAACGGGTGGTCGAGGGCATGTCTACGACGATAGCAATGATTTCCGTCCGCTAGCTCGCCTTTCGGGCTACGTATAAGCCTAAGGCAGTCCATTCACAGTGGTGTCCTCCGATTTAAAGACACGAAACCCCATTTTACCTATACCGGGTGAACGACGATCACTCCACTACGACCTGGTGAACCAAAAGATGAACACTTCATAGGGAATCTTGTGGCAGACTGGCTTCGGCTGAAGGATGCTCTTCTTGAGCTCCAAATGGTGGAATTCCGAGCATCAGAAAACGTTATGTACATCACCAAATATAACAACGCACATTCGTTCATCAATCTCAGGTTGGCGTAATCTCGCCAGCTCATATGATGAGCCACCGCTTTGCCACGCAGATCACTGGGAACAGCAGGGGCACGCCAGTCACCTTTATATCAAACAGATTCACTTCACGCGCTCACTCGTGGTTGCTGCGGCAAGCTTCATTGGCGACTACTGATTCCTATGCACCCTCCTCATTGCACATCCTCCATGGAGTGGCTGATGGCGTAGTTTCGCCGGTCGGCAATCTGCGCATCTTGGTCAAAGTCGGCCTAAGGGTGATGCCCGGTACCTCGATCGCACCCCGGTCGCCTCGTGATCCGCCGTCGAAGTCAGCAGTACTATCGAGGCCAGCACTTGTTATTTTCAGGTTGCTTATTACGTTCATAACTTCCTCTGGCATTGTTGGAAATAAGAAAAGAAAAAGATTGAGCAGGCGGTTTAAGTGCAGTTTGTTTATTTGGAGACGGGGGCGATTCAGTTTGAAAGAAAAAGTCCTCAAACTGAAAGGCAATGTCAGTTGGGTCACCACGAGCACCACCGTTGTGAATCGCATTAGTTATGGTATCCAGATGTGTGGTTAAGTTTACAAATAAATTATAATTCCTCGTATTTTTCGAGACATATCTCCGGCATCAGTCCGTTTTTTCTGATAATAAGTTTTTAGCTTCTTTTAGCTGCAAGATAATTTGGTTGCAAAATGTGTAGCGTGCTAGCAAGTATGTATTATACCGTTGCCTTTGGTTTTTCTTTTGAGGTGATCGCGTTTGGTCTTTTCTGTAAGCAGTCTGTCACTCAGCCATGAGTTTTCTTCCGAAGCTATCACTTTTTTACATTGGTGTTGATTTGTACAACATTAAACATGTGTTAGGTGCAAAGATCAAAAAGCGTGAAAGCTTCCTGAGAGTCGTGTAGTAGATAAAACTTTAAACCAACCTGTTTTAACAAAGACGTCTACAATTTTTTTGTTAAGTATATATCTCATAAATCAACGCAAATGTAGTTTCGCAACATGATTGAAGAACAAAGCTATAGGATAGTGGTCGGTGATATCGCTTTCCAAGACCCCAGCATATGGTGGAATCGTAAGATTGGAGAATGCATGATCAATAAGGGAACCTTTATATTGCTACTTTGCCTAGTTGAAGGAGTACTTACATGTTCTCACACATAAAAATTCATTGTGCTAGGGGCAGACCATCTGGTCAATAAATGCTAATATACCCCAGGGTAATGATTTTTATTTTTAGGTGAAATGAAATTAAGTAAATGCTGCAAATTTTAGCGGTGAAGATGGAGAGCGGTAAACACAACCCGATATAAAGTTGTTATCGCGATTAAGAAAACTATGTTCAAATACTAGTGAAACAGATTCTTAATAACCTGCTTTTGATTCAAGATCAAATCACCATTTGCAAGAAATATTTAGTAGCACGAATGTGGCTGCTCTACCACCGTTATTAGTTAGTCTTTGACAGCAGTAAGGTGTGTAGGAAGGAAATCAGAAAACGTTTCGATCGTCTTCCGGCAGCCATGCCTCAGTTTTTCCAATAATGGAGACTGTGCTCGTAAACAATTAAATAAGATCATAGAATTGATGAAAGTGTTTTCGAAGACTTCTTGAATTGCCATGATTATTGAGTGAGGGTTATTTCCTACAAAAGGGTTCAGTTGCGCGGGTCAAAAAAGGGTGATACATAAGCCATGTCTACCGTGTGCCCATCTTGTAGAAATGGAACCGTTAGACAATTTTAGCCAGGTCAGCTTAGTCGCATATCGTGAATACTTACTCTCCTCTGTCTTGCGGAGATTTGATTTGACTATTACGCGTCTATAGAAACATCGATATTTCTTCTTTCCAGAGCCTTATAAAACGTTTTAGCTGTGGTGAGCCTTGTTAGCCTTGTCAGAATTGCTAGCTGTGGTGAGGTGTTCATTGTGATACACAGGGCTGCCAGGTGTCGATGTAAAGCTGATTTTACACAAGCATGGCTTAGCCTTACGGGCCTTGCTAGTGAAATCTGATTTTGTTTCTCTTCAAGTGAACGGGCGAGAATTTTTCGTTGCTGATGGTCGCAGTGTGGACATGGTGAACAACGTCGAGATCAGTAGGCAACACCGTGCATCGATCTTTTTACCCACAGTTTTAAAGATCGTGGCGCAGTCCTCTTCTTGAATACACGGTATACCTTTAGTACAGACTTTGTTCAGTGGTGATAACTGTTCTACTCAGGTTATTTTTCTCCGCGTCAAGCCGTTTTCGAAGTTCAGTGACTTTTGCTCTGCCGTTCATGATGCGGTATCTTTCCGCAGTTCCTCCACACTTTTTTCCTGTGTATTCGCCATTCGCAACTACTTCGTCTACTGCCGTTTGTTTTATTTTCACCACAATTACACCAGACGTGTCAAAGTTTTAAAGATCCTTCCGAAAACCGTGTCTTCCAAATTTTGAGTGCGGGTGTACAGCTTTTCAAGTTCCATCTTTGTGGTTTGTTTATCGTTCGTCGCCGTAATGCATGGAGTACGAAATCACTTCAGACCGGCTAACACCATAAATATGGGAACCAGCGACGCGCAATTGGGCAAAGCAAGAATTTACAATCAGCACGGTGGTTGGCCCAACACTGAGTGATACAAAGGCAGCCTCAGTCAGTTGCTCCGTGCACTGCCGCTGCGGCCAGTCGAACCCCGTTTACAGTACCAGTCCTTTACACCAATGTTCGCCGAAGCTGGTGCCACCCAGTGGTGTTATTTCCGATGACGCAGCCGTGCGAACAACTGCACAGTCTCGAAAGGCACCACGTGCAGGAAGCGCACTGACAGCAATCAGGACTGTCAGTGATGGAGCAGCACCCCCCGAGTCAATTCGGACGCGACCCGACAACCTGACGAGTTAACTGCAGCGATACAGACGGTAGCCTCAGTCGGTTGCTCCGTGCACTGTTGCAGCCTCCAGTCGCTGCCCCGTGCTGCCAGTAGCTGCCCAGTGTTGTCAGTGGGCCCGTGTTGCCCCGTGCGGCTAGTCGCGGCACCGCTGGCGCTGCTGCCTGTGCTGCCGCTGGCTGCGCTGTCGCTGCTGCCATCGGTAGCCATATTAAGTTTGAGTGAGCTTTGCAAAATCTTTGAATAATATAATTTACGAGCAAGATTTTATTATGGCAATGACGGCGACTTGGTGTATACAACGCCAAGGTAGATCTCAAACACCTTTTCTAACCGATTTTACCAACACATATCGGGCGGTGTTGGTGCTGGGAAAGTACTATTTTTGAGTAATAAAAATGAAAGAATATTTCACAAACGTCACGATGCATCTACGGAGGGAATTCGGAATTCTATAACATAACACATCCACAAGCGAGGATGTAGATAAAAGAGACGAATAGAGCCACGGTGAGCCGCAGACTTTCTTTTTGACTGTCCGTATACTTGTCGATGCTAAGACCTGAACACATTATTGTGGCATACTTTTTATTAAATTTATGTATATATTCCTGGAAGAACATCCGTACATATTGTTACGAGGCAGATGCGGGCTATTTACACGCTGTGCTTAAAAGCGATCTATTTTCAAAGAATGAGGCGTATAGTCCGAAGCCGAGGGTACCAGCGTAGCTCGAGCCAGTCTGTCTCTGCGCGACCTCTTCGTCTTCGCTTCGGCTTGCCTTGCGCGACCCACTGATGCGGCACTACCCATAAAAGAAATGTACGATGGATTGACCACCAGGTGATCCAGTGCATTGCCATGTGAAATGTCAAGAGGGCCGTGACATGACCCCCCTCCGGCGGAGAAGCGCCGTCTCGGTGCTTATTGAAATCGAGGGTCAGGGAACAGGTGGGGCCGCTGAGTAATACGCCTTGAGGCGGCCGACGTGGACGAGTTGAGCTGATGGGTCCAGTGACGGTGAGGAAGGAGCGGCGGGAACAATTTCGTACGTCACAGGTGTGACCATACGTTTAAATCCGATAGGGGCCTTTGAAGCGAGGCAGCAAAGGTTTCTCGCAGAGACCAATGCGGCGGCAAGGGGTGCTGACAAGAACCAAGGAGCCGGGCATAAAGTGGGCGGTGCGGTGTTGCTCGTCATAGCGGTGTTTCGGGGGAGACTGGGAAGCCGGAGCTTGGCACGGGCAACCTGGCGGGCGACATCAGCGTGAGCGACAGCATCGCGGGCATATTCGGTAGCCAGAGGTGTCGCATCAGGAAGTAGGGTATCTAAGGGAAGAGTGGGTTCACGGCCGTAGAGAAGAAAGAACGGTGAATAACCGGCGGTGTCATGGCGGGATGAGTTGTATGCGAATGTAACATACGGCAAAGTGACGTCCCAATCCAGATGGTCCGCGGAAACGTACATCGCGAGCATGTCGGTGATGGTCTTTTTAAGCCTTTCCGTCAAGCCATTAGTCTGGGGATGGTAGGCGGTGGTCAGCTTGGGGCTTCGTGTGGCAAGAGCGGAGGAGGTCGTCAACAACCCGAGACAGGAAGTACCGGCCACGGTCGGTAAGGAGCTGACGGGGAGCACCGTGTTGTAGGATGACGTTGTGAAGCAAGAAATCAGCAACGTCGGTGGCACAACTGGTGGGGAGAGCACGCGTAATAGCGTAGCGGGGGTCGCGTAATCGGTCGCAACAGCGATCCAGCGATTTCCCGAACGAGAGAGAGGAAAAGGGCCGAGCAGGTCCAAACCGACCCGAAAGAAAGGTTCGGAAGGAATCTCTATCGGTTGGAGCAGTCCGGCGGGGCCCCAAAAAAGGGGGTTTTTCCGACGCTGGCACAGGTCACATGCCGTTACGTAGCGGCGGACTGATCGGGTAGAGTCCGGGCCAGTAAAATCGCTTACGTACACGGTCGTAAGTTCGTGCGACGCCAAGGTGGCCAGCCGTCGGCTCGTCGTGCAGCTGATGGAGGATGTCAGATCGGAGGTGTTCAGGAACAACGAGAAGCTCGTCAGGGCCGCCCTCGCGAAAGTTCCGGCGGAAACCCACGCCGTCCCCGGAGAAAAAACGCGTTCAATGCAGGGTCTGACGGCATGGTGGTGAGACGAGGTGGATTAGTGAGATGATAAAACGAGTTTTCGAAAAAGCGGAAGCTTGCTCAGGGCCCCAGGAAAACGGGTTATCGTGCCAAGCAGATCCGTGGGGGGCCCTTTGGAATTTCAGCGAAGTTCTTGACGAAGGGGCCGAAAGTAGGAGCAGAGCCCCACAAAGCTTCGAACTTCTTTCACCGATCGAGGGGGCGGGAAGTCTTTTACGGCTCGTATTTTGTCTGGATCAGGTTGGACTCCGGTAGCGTCGACGAGGTGCCCAAGGATCTTTATTTGGCGACAACCGAAGTGGCACTTTGACGAATTTAGCTGAAGTCCAGCTCTTCGAAAAACTGCCAGGATGTCGGAAAGGCGATGCAAGTGTGTCTCAAACGTGGGAGAAAAGACGATAACGTCATCCAGGTAGCATAAGCATGTCGCCCATTTAAATCCCGGAGAAGAGAGTCCATCATCCTTTCGAATGTGGCTGGCGCATTGAAAGCCCGAACGGCATGACCTTAAATTGGTACAGTCCGTCTGGGGTTACAAAAGCGGTCTTTTCGCGGTCCATGGCGTCGACTGCAATTTGCCAGTACCCTGATCTCAGGTCAATGGACGAGAAATACGACGCGCCATGCAAGCAGTCGAGGGCGTCGTCAATTCGGGGGAAGGGGAAATAAAACGTCCTTCTTGGTTATTTTGTTTAAATGTCGGTAATCAACACAGAATCGCCATGAGCCGTCTTTCTTTTTGACCAGCACGACGGGAAACGCCCATGGACTAGAAGACTGCTCAATAACATCTTTCCCCCAACATCTTCTCGACTTCCTGCTGAATGACGGTACGTTCGGCGTGGGAGACACGATATGGACGTCGGCGGATAGGGGTCGCATCACCAGTGTTTATGCGATGTGTCACATGGGAAGTCTGGCCCAACGGACGGTTGTCCAAGTCAAAAAATGTCCCGATATGACGCTAGGAGACAACGGAGCTGATGGGCTTCCGGAGGTGGAAGGTCCGACGCTATAAATTTTCCATAAAATCAGCGGTAGTTCGTGAAATGTCCCGTTGGCTATCCGTAGGGGATTCAGAGTCGTCAGTTGTCACCACGGAAACTTCGCATTCAGCCAAGGGGATCAGTGTAGCAAGCGACATTCCACGGGGAAGGACTTGGGTGGAGAAACCGAAGTTCAAAAATGGGGGGCCCTATTTCGTTCTTCGCGACAGTCACGACTGTATAAGGAAGGGTCACGTTGCGTTCAAGGAGTATATCGGTGACGGCGAGACAAGGTAGTCACCATCTGGAACTGGCGGGCACGACGATAAACGCACGTAGGTCATGGCCTTGGGAGCTAATCGAGATGTTCGGCGCCGCAAACCCGGGTTTTGGGGGGGCGTAAAATTGGGTCATAAAGGGGGTTTTGTGGGCAGCTCAAGACGTAAAACCCCGGCGGCGCAGTCAATGAGGGCGGCGTGCTGTAAGAAAGTCCAGTCCGAATATTATGTCGTAAGGACATGTTTCCAAGACGGTGAACAAGACAGGGATTGCGTGTCCGGCAATTGCGACGCGGGCGGTACACATTCCGGCTACGGTGGTCGTTCCTCCGTTGGCGACTCGTACAGCACGGCATATCGCGGGCGTCATAACTTTCCGAAGAGTGCGGGGGAAGGTTCGAACTCATGACTGAAATATTGGCACCTGTGTCGACTAAAGCACTAACACGAACCCCGTCAACGTGAACATCTATCAAATTGGGTTTTGGGAAACCGAAGTCAACAGAGGATTTGCAGGCCGGGTCGTTAATGCAGCATCACCTCCGGGAGCTGCACTGGCTAGTTTTCCGAGAGGGAGGCCGAGAAAGTGGGCGGCGGAGTCTGGCGGGGGGGGGCCTGCGGCGAACGCGACTGGCGGCGCTGAGGTGACGGCGAGCGGCTAGATGGGTTGCGTCGTGTGTTGTCGGGTGCGAAGGGCTGTGAGGACGTGGCGGAAAACGTCGAGGGTAGTCGTCGGAGTAGCTGTTCTCGGGAAACCGTTGACGGCTAAATGGCGAACAGCTGCTGCGGCAATAACGGGCGACGTGTCCAACGCGATGGCAGTTGAAACAGATGGGGCGGTCATCGGCTGTTCTCCATTCACCAGGACTGCGTCGTCGGTAGCGCGGTGGAACATCGTAGCGCGGCGGGACATCAGTAGGGGGGGGAAGGGGTACGGAAGCCGACGCAGGGATCCTGGCGCCCCAAGGCACAAACTGAGTGAAGGCCCAGGGACGTGATCTCGTCTCTAACGACGGCTTGGATGAGAGAAATCGTGGGGCCTTTCCCGGGTTGGTCGTGCGCGCAGTGCTGAGCAATTGGAGCCATAGCCTCGATCTCACGGCGTACTATTTTCGTCAGGCTCTCAGTCTGGGCCTCCGTGTAGGCGTCAGCGTTGTGCGTGGTGGCACCGACACATCTTGACACGACGACGTTGCCCCCGTGTGAGGCAGCCGAGTAAACTGGTGGGCAATGCGGCGGCATTTGGCCTCCTGGAAGCGTCGGCATTCGTTAAGAATGGCGTCGATTGTAGCGGCATCCTTACACATCAGCAGATGGAAGGCGTCATCTGCAATCCCTTTTAAAGGGACGTGGCCTACCTTGTCGGCTTCCGACATTTCGGGATCAACCTTTGCGCAGAGGGCCAAAACATCGTGTATATACGTGATATAGGATTCAGTGGGGACTGGGCGCGCGAAGCGAGCTGTTGACGTGCGGCGAGCTGGCGACCCACGGGGCTGCCAAATAATTTTTCCCCATCTTTTCTTTGCAAACGTCCCAGCTGGTCAACGTGTGCTCGTTGGTCTCATACCAGGATTTGGCTGTGTTTCTTAGATGGTAAGGTAGGTTAGCCAGCATTATTGTACCATCCCACCTGTTATGGGCGCTGGCACGTTCAAAAATGCGAATCCATTCTTCCACGTCGGTGTCGTCCTCACCGGTGAAAAAGCCTGGGTCACGGGGCTGATAAACGATGATGAGGGGCGCAGCGGGTGCGGTCTCGTTGGCAGGAGGCATCGTGCGTCGACGAATGTGTCGCCCACTCCGAAGATCCGTGGTGTGGTGTTGCTGCGCTGTTGACAGGCACAGGGACGGGAACCGCAACCTCCACCAAAAAGATGTTACGAGGCAGATGGGGCTATTTACACGCTGTGCTTAAAAGCGATCTATTTTCAAAGAATGAGGCGTATAGTCCGAAGCCGAGGATACCAGCGTAGCTCGAGCCAGTCTGTCTCTGCGCGACCTCTTCGTCTTCGCTTCGGCTTGCCTTGCGCGACCCACTGATGCGGCACATACCCATAGATGAAATGTACGATGGATTGACCACCAGGTGATCCAGTGCATTGCCATGTGAAATGTCAAGAGGGCCGTGACAATATGTCTATTTATGTAGGTAGCCAAAAAAAAGGTACAAAACACGTGAAGTGGGCGTTATCCAAGATGTACAGTGACACAGAATATTATTTCCTTCTGCTGCGATATTGTTCGATTTGCTAAATATTTTCTGTACCTTTTGGTGGCTCTGCTGCCGTTGAATAATGGAATGTATATGACCCGTAAAAACATTGTATTTTGTTTTTTACATAGTACGCAGACAAGGTTTTGTCTATTTGCATAGAGCGTGTATCTTTATGACTACACTGCGCAATTTCATCTTGACATAGGTATTTTGAAGCCAACCCAACATTTAGACATATCGCACCTTTGTGGTTTTTTTGTCGCCAACAACCGATGTCTACAACGCTTCCTTATCCTCTTACTCATTCTTTTATTTGGTGTTAGTTTTACAACACTACAGGCTACATATGGAGTTACGTCAGTACACAGCCCAGCATTCAATGCAAGGTCGATCACCCTGAGTACGAACTGTACAAGGAAGTGTTATTCACAAGAACATACCGTGAACTGAAGTAAGTGTTAAAACAAAAATTACAGAAATATGTAAGAAGATAGGCTACAAAATTTTTTCTGCATCTTGTATTCTGATTTTCAGGGAACCGATGACATATCAAAATGTGACTTTGTATCTTAAAGGAACCTTTGTTGACATGGAGATTCGTTATCAACCAACCATGATGCAAGTCACCAGCGCCGGTATGTATTGCGGGTTTTATCGCTTACAGCTGCGTGGGCTAACAGATGACCAAACTCTGAAAAACACGATGGAAATATAAATATATATATCAAATGTTTCAGTGTTCTTTTGAAACGGAACCGAGAAATCTCACTCGTCGTAGCAAATAAAAAAAACCTGCAATACAATATACATTTTGCTGTTACACTAAGAGAAGTGGTGCCAACAAAAGACAGGTGGTACACGATGAAGAAAGTATAATCTTGGCTTTTTTACGAAGAGATTTTTCCGGTGTCTGTCGCATATATGCAGCCATGAAACACGTGCGGCGAACCGTAAAATACTCTAATGAACAATTAGGTGCGCCCACAAATTGGCACCAAATGCCCCACAATTGAGAAGACGACGTTTCTCCGCTCTTCAGCACTCATATAGAGCAATCATGTTGTCGCAAGAAGATGGTGAAAAGGGCAGTGCAGTTAGCTCTTGGGTGCGCGCAGCCCGCGGGAGCTCTATTTTGGCTACTATGCAAATGTAGTGTAAATACATTTTGTCCATGTCCTCTGTCCAGCCGCAAGGTAACAATATGAAAACACTGGCGTATACAAAAACAAATGAGGTGCATATGAGAATATAACAGTGGGTCTTTTATTCCTAAAATACATATAAAATCAATACTTCAGCGATTACTGGTAAGCAGACAATCTCGTGTGGTACATACCTTATTTTTTACAGCGTGAGAGAAAGTGTGCAAGCAGAGACCACGCAGGACAACGCGAGTCCTGTGTGTTTTCTGATTTTCTAGGTGACAGAATGGAAAGAAAAAGGTTTAGGCATGTTGGTTCATAGCCACACCGAAAACAAATGCAGTAATATACAGAGGACAGTAATATAACATACAATATATACAGCACAGTAATACAGAATACAGCACAGAGTACAGTATATACAGTAGAATTATACAGTTGATTATACTGTAATACACAGTAATTTACTAAGGATAGCGCTTGTAGAGAATCAGAATGGGAAAGGAGGGGCTCGTTGAATTAAGACAGAAATAAAGTTTGGTAGTCACGAAAACCAAGGTAATTGAACGGGAGGATGTGGTTGGTCATTCATTATCGTTGAAACATATTTTTGAAAGACAGAAAGATAGTGGCGAAAAAAATGCCCGGCGAATGTTATCCGGACACACAACCTCCAGAATCCGCGTCTGGTGCAATGAATACTACGCTGCCGGCGGGGCTTTTTACCCCTCCACTTTCTCCAGTATTTATGTTAAGGTATTTTTTCCTGTGTTTGGAGGTGGTAACAAGCGCCACTCCGACTATTCGGGGTGAAGGGGAAAAATTAGTTTTAATGCCCACACTTCTACTCGTTTGTCCAGTGCGGTAAACATGCTTTGTAATTCGTCCTCCGAGTTACTGAGTAGCTCAACGCCATCAGCAAATCTGAGGTTACTCTCGTATTCTCCATTAACCCGTACACCCACCTGTTCCCACTACAATGTTCTGAATGGCTATTGTGAAATGATGGTGTGAATAACATTGGAGAGATTGTGTCTTCTTGACTGACGACCTTTCTCATAGGTATTTTACTGCTCTCTGATGGAGGACGATGCTAGTACTAAACCTCTTGTGCATATATCCTCTAGTATTCTCACAACATGCTCGTCCACACTATGATTTCGCAATGCCTGCATGACTGCTGAGTTTTCAACCGAGTCAAATGGTTTCTCACAATCTGTGAAGGCTATTTATGAGTGCTATATATACTTCTCGCACTTCACTATCACCTGACTGATCATGTGAATATGGTCCATTGTTGAATAGCCCCTTTTCGCAATAAATTAGGATCATATTCGCGTTATTCCAAGATTGTGGTACACTTGTGATCATTAGGCATTACGAGTACAGGTTTACCAGTTTTTTTAGTACAATTGGCCCGCCATAATTCATGCGTTCTGCAGTCATCTGATCCGGACCAGGTTCGTTGCCCCCTTCATTTCTTTAAAAACCTCCTTTAATTCTTCCGTCGTTACTGGTGTTATATCTAACTCATCGGGACTACTTCCTTGTTCGGTATTATCCTGGATGCCACAGCTACTGTACTGACCTATAGAGAACTCCTCGTCTACCCCTTTTCTATTTTAAACCCTATTTTAATTTGGAAAGCCCTTCCCTTTTTTCAATGCAACTTGATTTTACCCACCCTAATTTCCTGCCTTTTAATTCCTCCTTCTTAAAATTTAAAACCCTCCTATTTTTTTCCCAAAGGGGGCTGTCTTAGCTGTTTATTAACTTTTAACTCCCTGTTTATTCTTCATAGGGGGATTTGCTTTTCCGTTTCCTAATTAAATTTGTTTGGGGAAAAAAAATTTCCCCCTATTCCCCCTTATCTCCTGCCCCTTTCGCCTCCTTAATAATTTAACCGGGGCCTTTTTGCCAAAGGTTAAAAAAAAAGGGGCCCCCCTAAAAGGGCACGGCGGGGTGGGAAAAACCGGGAATCCCCGTTTCTTCCCTTAATTCTTTCCGTTTTCCCTTTTTAAAACTTTTGTTTCCCCGGAAAATCTTCCCTTCCTGCTTGGATTGTGCCTTCCCCCTCTAAGAAAAAAAATAAAAAGGGGAGGGGATCCTGGGCCAAATTTTGGGTTTATGTTAAATTTAAAAGGTTCTTTTTTAAAAGGGCACGGCCCCTTAAAAAGAACCACACGGGGCCAAATGGCCCCCTTGTGTCCGGGCCCCCCACTCTGGCCGGGGGTTTCCTTTTAGGAATCAAATTTATTTAAAAATCCTCCCTAAAAATTCGTGTTAACTTTTGGGGTCCCTTTTTGGGGTATTTAAGCCTTATTCTCCTTTTGGGAAGGGGCTGAATTCCCCCCGGTTTTTTCCCCCCGACCTGAATTTTCCCCCTTTCTTTTCTTTAAAATTTTTAAACTATTTTATGGGTTTTTTTATGGCCTTGCCGGTTTCCCTTCCTCAAATCTGGTTTAAACAACACCCATTAAGAATTTGTTCCCTTAAGTCCCCGCCGAGCATAAATGTAAAAATTTTCCATAGTATTGAAAGGAATTTTTAAATTTTAAGATCGTTTTTTTGTTTCCTCCAGTTAAAAAGGGGCCCCCATTTTCAGGGGAAAGGGTTTTTAAAATTCCCTTGATTTCCTTTCGCCAACCGGACCTAGTAAGCCCGGCCCAAACCAACCCAGAAAAGTTTCCCCAAATTTCCTTCCCCAAGCCGGGCCTTTCAAAAGGGAAAAATAAGGTGGGGGGGGGAAAAATGGCCCTTGGCCATTCCTTCCCGAAACCCCGGTACCGCCCCACCTTCGATTTTTTTTAAAAGGTTGCCCCGCCGGGTGCTTTGGTTTTAAGGAAAAAACACTAAAAACGAAAATTCAGAATAGCGTTTTTAAAATAAGAACGAAGGCCCGGCCCTGAACAAGCCTCAGGGGGCCCGGAACTCAAGTTTTTAAGGGCCCGGGGACTTGGGGTTTCCGTTAAACCCCAATTCCCCCGGGGAAAAACCCCGGGGCCATGGAGCAGCCACAGGAAAGGGGAAAAAGGGAGTCCTTTGCAAACTTTTGCCCCCGGGAAAAAGCCAAACCCGATTTTTCGAAGGAGAAAAAAATTAAGGTGGGGACCAAGGGGAAAAAATGAAGCTTTTTGGGGTTTTCCCCCGTTTTTGAAAAAGCCCCCGGCCCCTAATTCCCCCCAATTTGAGTTTTTTTACTTTCCGGCGTTTGGGGGCTTGCTGGATTTTGGGGCGCGGAGCCCCGACCCCCGAAAATTTGAAATAAACCTTAATTAAAGAAGGGCCCAGCAAGGACCGGGATGAACGAAACCCCCCCCCCTTTTGGGGTTCCCGGGCCCCCGAAAATCAAAACTGCCACCCGCACGTAAAAACTTCCCCGGTTTCCCCGGAAGCCCGTCTCCCAATTTTTGCAATTCCCGAGGGGGAAAAACCGCGCCGGGCCTGGAAAAAAAGTTTTCCAAAAAGGAATTTAAAAAGTGGGGCCTTCGGCCTAGGGAAATTTGTTTCTCACGGCACCCCGAAGAAAATTGGCCCTTTTAAATAAACCCCACATTTGTTTATGAAAAACCATTTTTTTCTAAAAATAAATTCCAAAAGGGGAACCTTACGGTAGGTCTTTAGGCTTGGAAAAGGTTTTTTTGCCGATTTTGTCAAGACCTTTTAGAATAACGAAAAATTTCCGGGTCCCCCAAAGGAAACGAGTTTTTTTAAATCTTTTCGGGATTGGGCGTCGGGTTTGTGGGGGCAAAACCTTACCCCTTAATTTGGGGAAAAAAAGGTAATTTCGGTCGGGTTAACCCCCTTTATTCTTCCAGGGGACCCGCAGGGAGGGGGTAAAACCCCCCCCCCCCCCCCCCCCGAAAAAATTTTAGACGGTTCCAAAATTTTTAGGCCAAATGGGGAAAAACTTAGGGTCCTTAATTCCCAAAGCCCAAAGGATAAAATTTGTTTTCCGGTTTTAATTTTTTTTTCCCCGACGGGGCCCTGAGACCCCGTCCTAAAAAAAGTTCCTTTTTAAACATTGGCCCAATTTCAAAACGGCCGCGAAAAATAGTTTTTAGGAACCCCCCCGTTGCATACCGGTCACCCCAAAAAGGTAAACAATTTTTCCCCGGCCCCCCCTTTTTAAACCCAAAAAGGTTTCCTTTTTAAAACCCCTTTTTGGGGGATTTTAAATCAATTTTTTAGCTTTTTGGGGCGCAACGTTATAAGGAGAAGGAAGATGGAAAATACAAAAAATTTTTGGGAAATTTAACGGTTTAATGGCCCCCCCCTTTTTTTATGAATTGAAAAGTATATTAGGGAAAATATTTAAAAAGGGTGCATGAAAACCGAGTAAAACGCTTTTGTGTATTTTTGATGGTTTGTGGGTGTAAAAATTTTTTTCCCCATTAACCCTGGGAACCCGGAAAAAAAGCTTTGGCTGGGGGCACCTCCGGGAAGAAATTTAATTGGGTTCCGGGTTTGAGGAGCGGTAAAACACGGCCCCCCCCCCCAAAAAAAAAAGAAAATTTTTCCGGGGGCACTACCCGGTTTTCATTTGGCCGGAGGGAAAAGGGGAGGATTTTGTTGGAAAAATTTTTTTAGGCCTTCGGGTAAATTAAAATTGTGCTGATTTTTTTTTTTGCTTTTGCCTAGATCGCATAAAGAAATTATGGCCCGGGTTTTAAAGGGGGCAACCCTTTTCGGGAAACCCACCAAAAAAGGGTTTTTGGGCAGCCCCCAACCTTGCTCCGAAAATTGGACCCCAGTAAAAAAAATTGGAAAAAAAAGTTTCCATCCCGTCTGCCCCTTTCCTGAATGAAAATTTCGCCCCAATAAAACTTTTTCGGACGTTTTAAATCTAATTTTGGGAAGCCCCTTTTCGGGGGGGCGGGGCAACAAGGAATAGGATTTTTGGGGAAGGAGGGGCCCTGGCCCCCAAAAAAGGGAACCTCAAGGGGGAAAAAATTAAGGGCCCCCCAAGTTTTTAATGGGAAAAATTTTCCCTTGGGGGTTTGGGGTTTTAAATATTGGTAAAAAGGGGGCAGGGGTTAAAAACCCCTTTGCGCCCCTTTTGTGGCTTTTGGGTGCTAAAAAACTGGGTTTGGGGCCCTCCGTTTGGGGGGCAAATTTTGGGGGCCACTTAGTGTAATTAGGGGGCCTTGTTCCCAAAAAAAAAAAGTGTTCCCTTACACCTCCCCACAAAACATTAAATTTTTCACTTAGGGGGGCTTTTTGGGGGCCCGTAAAACCGGCTTTCCAAACGGGGAAAAAAAAGGGGGAATCCGCGGGGGAAAAACCCCAAAAAACCTTCCCCACGGTGCCCACGCTCGGAGAAAAAGGGAGAACTGGGTTGGCCTTTTTGGGGGCTTGCCCAACAATATAACTTTAGCTACTTCCGGCGTAGAATTGATACGCCATTCCAAAAGAAATTTTATGGGAACTTTCTTCCGGTGCGCTGAAGGGCGTAAACGGGAAAAACCCCCCAAGGCGGACAAATTTGGCGCTTAGCCCGCAACCCTTGCTCTTCAACCAAGGTTCGGGGTAACGAAAAATTAAAGGAAGAAATTTCCCCTTGCCAAATTTGAGTTAATTTTACCCCAAAAAAAACTTTAACCGGGCGTTTCCCGAATTTCGGTTAAGGTAAGCAAAACCAAAAGGAACGGGGGGGTGGGGGGGGGGTTCCCAAAGGGGGGGGAAAGGTGCCCCCCGGCCCCCCTTTTTGAGCAGGGAGGGGCCTTGGCCCCTCCCCCGGTTTTGACCTCAGGGTGGCAACCCTCCTTGAAGAGCGCCGCCCCCCGCCGGGGGCCCCCATTGGGGAAAAATTTTTGGGTTTCCGGGTTTTAAAATTCCGGCCCGGTAAAAACGTGACGGTTATAGCCCTTTTTTTCGCCCTTTCCCGTTTTGGGGTAAATAACAAGCCGTTGGGCGCCAAGATGCCAGTTGGGGGGTGCCCAAATTTGGCCCCCCGGGGGCACCCCCCGGAAAAATTTTTCTTTGGGGGGACCTTTCCGGTTTTGGGTTTAAGAAAAAAAAAAATTTATTTGAAGGTTGGACGCGGCGGGCAAAACATTAAGAAAAGGGGGAAAAGGGGGGGGGGAAGAAAGTTAAAAACCGCGGTCCCAATCCCAATCCCGGGGGAAAAACGCGCTGCCTTGAGGGCCCCGGGTTCAGCGGGGGGTTGGCCCATTCCCAAGCCGCTGGACGCCGGGGGAAAAAAAATGAAAGGGCGGTTTGGGGGCCGGGGCGGCCCACCAGGGGTAAGGGGGGGGTCCCTTAGCTAAAATTGGCCCAGACGCCCTCGAGGAAGGGGGTTGGTTTTAATTTGCCCCCCTTGGCCAAAACACATGGTTGGGGAAGGTGGCCCTTTCAAAACCCTTTTGGCCACCAAAAAGGGGAGGGGGGGGGGTCGGGAAAAACCCCCGAGTTTTTAGGCGGGTGGCCCCTTTTTTTTCTGGGGGTCGGGGCTTTTGGTTCAAAAGGGAGTCAACGCCGGGGGGAGGGAAAAAATTTCCTTGCCAGGTTTAATTCCCCAAAAATTGCCTTGTCCCGGGCCCCTTTCCCAAGAATTTCGGGGTTGAGGTTTGGCAAACCTTGAGGGGGGCGGGGGAGGATGGGGGGCCGGGGCAGGGGTTGGGGGCCGGAAAATTTTTAAAAAGGGGTTGCCCCCCGGGGCCCAAGTTGCCCCATGGTGCAGCAGAAGGTGCGAAGGAAAGCCCAAACCCTTTTTGACCCCTGGGCTTGGAAGGGTAAGTTAAGGCGGGAAAACGCTTTGGCCCCTTTTAATTCAAGGGAAATTTTGGGAATGTTTTTCCTTTGGATTTTTAAAATTCCCCCGGCCAAAAGGCTGGGAGCGGAAAAGCGGGGCGCTCAATTTTATGGGTTTGGGAGGGAAATAGAGGTTGGAACCGCCAAGAAACCTTCCCCAAAGGGGTCGCCCGGGGTTTTCCGGGAAAAAAGGAAGGGACCCTCCAAACCCTTTTTCGTGGGGGGGGGCGGCTCCGGGTTTGGCCTTCGAACCCCCTCCTTTATTTCCAGGGGGGGGCGGGGGGGGGGGGGGGCAGCTGGGAATAGCGGTAGAGTTCTTCCACGCGGGTGTGGCGAGGTAAACCAGTAATTACTCTGAGGCTTTCGCGGTGTAATGTCTCCAGTCGGTCATATTGTGTCTTCGTAAGGGCAAAGCATGGAGCACCGTAGCACGCCTTGGAAGTCAGGACGGCCTGTGTAAGTGTGCGCAGGACCTGCGTTGTTGCCCCGCCGAAGCGGCCTCCAATTCTCTTGATGATATGAAGCTGCTGCTTCCAAACACATATGATTTGCCGAATCCATTCACTGGCCCCTCCTTTAGATTCACAATGAATCTTAAATTTTCAATGCTAGTGATATGCCGTTAAATACGTAGCTGCATACTACGAATGAAAGATTCATATTAGGTGCTTGCGATGAGGAGAGAGGTGGACAACGTAATTTATTAACGCCCAATACACAAAAAAATGCTTTGAACATTAGAAACAGTAGGCCCTCTTTATATGCAGCAGATAAACATAACAATGAATGGTACAAGTAATGATATCTTCTTATATATACATAAAATATACGGCACTATATAAACATGAACGTTATATATGAATGTGGTTCAGACATGACGTAATGACCAAATAGGTGCAGGAGCTCATCGTCACTACATTCTCCTGCAAGGCCCGTGTTCCTATTCTGGCCTTCTCCTACGTTGCAATCAGGTGACCATTCGCAACGCCTTCTCGGTGGTTGCGTTTGCATCACTTGCGGAGAGCGCAGTTTTGGATTTCTGGTACGTTGATACGCTTTTAAATACTTCGGAACCACTCCCATCCTACGCATCTCTCTCCACTTCCTCTCTTGCTGTAGCGACAGGTCGTGGCCGTTCACGACGTGCTCATCAGTTCCGATAATGTCGGTACCATCTAAATGCTTTTCGCAAACATGGGCATTCTTACTGACAAAGCTAAAGCCGGCCGCTTCCATATGCCGTATGAGGCTCCTGCACTGGAGTTTGGGGGCATGCAGCGCACCCTCGTGTCCGACACGTCTGGGTATTAAAAAAAGCAGACGACCCTCGCCGCCCTCCATGTGTTTTCAATTACAAGCCAGAGTGAAAGTTGGTTGTACTTAGTTTAACGCTTTGTGGTGCGTTTAAATGACTGCATACTGTATGAAATAGCACTTAAAGTTGCTGTAGAGGACCGCTACAAAATATTATCCGCTAAAAGAAGCCGATTTATCTGCTTTCTTTTGAGCGAGTGGTCGCGGTTAATGCGGTCTGGAACAGTATCGCCAAGTCGGGTGGTCTAACTTCCTGACGACAATTACCGTTCTTCTTGCGTGCGGCCGACAAAGGAAAGTTCACGAGTAGCGTAAACACGGAACTCTGCGCATCCTATAGCCTGAGGTAACTGCAAAAGTTTGCTTCAGCGGGAACATGCAATTGGAGGCAAGAATAGCGCAGCCGTCTCCACTGACACTGCTGACCTGGCACCCCCTTGAAAACGAATGAAAATTTTGTTTTGTATTTGCGCAAGCTAAATGATTCTTGTGTAAATTTTACGCGGCACGATTTAGAAATGGCAGGGTACCTGTGTACTAGCGAGTAGGGGAGACAATATTAGCGTCAAATAAAGAAATTTAGCGCCAATAAAGGACGCAAAGCAAGCACCAAATCGTGCACCCGCGGCCTGCAGAGATGTGTACTTCTATATTTGCATAACACAACACAGCCGCACAGACAGGGCGAGGCCCCGAATATTTACATGCGATCATCACTGACTCTTTGGTTATCCTTTGCAGGGGTCGCGAACAATCTGAACGCCGACACCCATTTTTTGTCCTCAAATGGAGTTAGACAGCGAGGCAAGAACAGAAAATTGGTCGCTTCCAGTTGAATTGTCCCCCGTCTTCACACTGTGCCAGAATATTATGCAATATTATTGGCAATTCGCAGAATTTTTCTCTTTGCATTCAAGCACCCCCTGCCCCTCCCAGCCGATTTGCCGTCCAGCCCTCCGTCGTGTCGTCTGCATGTAACGCGGCCCTACACTTCAAAACGTTGCTTACCCTCATTCTAGCCTTTTAAGTGCAAACTGGGAATATATGATGCAAGAGCGTAATTACGTAAAGTGAGAGCAAATATGGAAAGTGAGCGGCCCCCAGTTCGCCCGACCACTAAATTCGGAATCGAAAAACATATTTCACGCTTTTTACGGTCGCCGCATATTAGAGAGTTATAGCAGTTTAAAAAACGGTTCCGGTAGGGAACTCTACCCTCTGACGCACCGCGCATGCGCAGAACCCTACCGTATACCGGAGCGACTTGGCCGCACGGTACCGGAAAGTACCGTGTCCGTCGTTCAAAAACGAGCGGGCGGGCGCTTTGGAAGAGTTTTGGAAACGCCGATTGGCTCACGCCTAGTCGAACGGATTTAAATATGAGATCGTTTAAGAAAAATGAAGTTTAAATCTCGCAAATTTTGACAGCTCAAGCAGAAGCGAAACACGGTTTCCGGGCCAACTGCCGTGGCTTTTGCGTCGAGCACGCATTCCGATAGCTTCTTTTAGGTTAAATAAGGCGATACGGGTACATAACTGTATTAACAGCAACATGAGGGCCCTCTACAAATCGGCGAGTGAGAAACAGGCGGTATCAGTGCGAGGGACTCTCAAAACACGAAAACTAAAACAGAGCCGTATCTAGTGAGAGCCCAGCGTGGCCCGCTGGCGCCATAATTGAAATGGGTAGAGGTAAAATGCCCGCTTCATGTTCCCCCCCGCAGTTCGAATCTCCGAGGGGGGTTTGGGGTTTTTTTTTTTCAATATCTTTAGTGCTTTTGAGAACTAAACTAATATTTCAGCACAGGGAAAAGCCACAGACTCACAAAATGTAAAAGGTAAAAAACAAGTGTCCCAGTCACAGTAGCATGGCCGGTAGGTTCGGTCTGCTATAACTCTTAAAAAAGAGCCTTCCCGGTCGGTGGTAACGGGTACCGGTACGTACCGGAACCTTTTTCCATCTGCTATAACTCTTATTTCCCTGAATCACGCAAAAAAATCACGCTAACGCTACAGATGTATTCGTAACGGCGACGCAAAAAGACGGGGTTTAGGAAAGTGCACGCATAGTCCCCAGCTACGCAAAAGAGCGGCGCCAGGGATGGGTGGTGACTATGTCGCTAAACAATCAAAAAAAAGGGGGCCCATCCCCCCGCGAGGGACTCGAGAAAATGCGTGCATAGGAGACCCGGCACTTCCACCCCATTTTGCTTTGTCAACACCCGATCCTATGGGACCCGCGCAGCGTTGCACTACCCGGAAGTACTGCCCGGAACCCATTGCGCAGCGCCCCCTGCAGCGCAGGAGAGCTATAGCCCTTTTAAATGCAGAGCTTTTCTTTACCTCACGATGTCCCCGGCGTTTCCGGCGTGCCTCGGCGTCCGCAACAGCGTTCCAGGTGCGCCCTCTCCCCCCTTCCTCTCCCGCATCACGCTACCCTCCTCGCTCTCAACAATAGGTCCGCACCCCCCCCAAAAAAAACCCCTTTTCCCCCTACACTGGGGGGAAAAAAATAATCTTACCGGACCGCCGGGGGGTTTCAAACCCAACCGACCACCTGCGGGCGGAACCCCCGGGCAAAGGATAAAAGGTGCTTTTCCCACTGCGCCAAAAACCGACAAGAATGAAGGCTACGAACCGCCTTATACCCTTTGACTCATTCAAACTACGTCAAGAAGCTGCTGATACAACGCATACTACCACCAACTCCCCAACACTAAACGTTAACGCAATCACCCCCCCCCCTATGCGCCCGCATTTCTCGAGCCCCCCTTTCACGGGGAAAGATCCCTTTCTTTTTCCATTTCTCTCGAAGCTTGGCGTTAGTAGTAAAACAGACGAGCGACACTTTTCGTTCATACATCCGTGTCCGGATTGGCAGCGTCAAAAAGTACGTTTTAAGTGCAATGCACTTCTTAAGCGACCCTGAACCTGCGTCCACCGGCGATGTCCGCGCACGTGGAGATGGGCGCGCGCAGCCTGGCCGCTGACATGGCACATACCCACGGGGGGGTTGGCCAGGAATCTCCTCGTCTACCTTGGCAACGGGGGGAGATGGGCGCCCCGCTGCCGGGCCGCTGACATGGCACATACCCACGTGGGGGATTGGCCAAGAATCGGGCGTGAGAAGGGCTAATGCACCTGCTTAAAGGAGTACTGACACGAAATTTCAAAGCTGAGATCCGCTCTAGCAATCAAGTAGAACGACAACACAATTCGGTGTCTGTGAATAAATGCTTCTTTCTTTCTTTGTAGTTGTCTGTGTGTGTGTGTGATCTCTCTTTTGCGAACATTACCGAACCGCGCAAAGTCAATTCGTGCATTCGCACTTTCACATTCTTCCCCTCGGGGAAATGCGGGGAATTTTTAAGCTAAGTTGATCCGAAGTACCATGTCGTCGAATTTCTACAAGATGTACTGGAGCAGAAAGTTTGTGCGACGCTGACGATAGAAACTTTAATTAGAGGAATTCCAAGCGCAGCATCTGCACAGGGCCTTCGGGCTGCTGAGGCTCATGCGGGCCCGCCTGCAGCAACAGCCCGTATACGACAGCCCGTACCACGCAGCGTCAGGTCTTGGAAGCACATCGCGCTCTTACATAGAGGGACGCAGCAGTTTCATGACCAGGACTCTGCTTTTACTGATCTCCGGCGCCCGTAGGCAAGAATCATTTCCAAGACTACTCGAAAAATTCTTAGTTCCCTTTTGCGACAAGAATACGTTTTTTGCGATACTGTGTTTATTGAGAAAGCGATTGTAATAGCGCCTGTGCCACATTAGCTTCTCGCCAGTTATTTAGGAAATTCAGACGCCTCGTTCCCCCCTCCCTTTTCCGCCATCGTTTAGCGTGCGCGAGGCGACTGGTTTGCGATCATCTAGAGGTTTAGGCAAGCCCGTATTGTTGACCTTCGTGTCGCGCCGCGACTATCACACGCGAGTGTGTTATGTTTTATGGGAATCTAAAACTGGTGTGGCTATCGGACACTGGCTTTGCCGAATGTACGTTCTCTTAGTGCGGAACATTTTCGCCACTTGGGCGAGGCCTTGGTTTGTGTCGCTGGAAGCGGCGATAAATAGGCTTCAGGCAAGCAAGTTCCCGATCTACAGCTCAATCTTTCCTGTGGTGGTACACAGGAACACTGACAGCATCTCTGTTGAACTGCGGCATTACATCGGTCACATTTGTATATTTAATTCCCTACAGACACCCGTTTCTGTCTAAAAACTACGTCCGCAGAAATGGAAGGTGCGTGGCCAGCTTCGAGCAGTGAGCGTGGCGGCAAATTATCCTGTACTCTAGTACTCGGTCAGTACGAAGGGTAACGTGAAGCGGGCGAAGCCGTGAAATGCAGTCTACTTCACGGCATTTGGCTTTCATTTTGCCGTGTCCTGTTAATCCTTTGGTTGGCTTGTAGACGCAGTCTGACTAGTAAGTCGCACTCCAGCGATACTAGCGGAAGTCTTGTAATGCAGGCTCACTCTCATCGATTTGTTCACGAGAATACAAAAAAAAAAAACATTTTAGGATGTTATCGTATGCGCGCCGCTCTTAACGTGTGAACATTCCTTTTTCCAGATAAGGATAAAGCCCATACAGAACAAATGGTGTACGAGGATGAAAACCACACGTGTGGCGTCTTTTTGACGTCCAATCAGTTACCTTTGGCAAATACGTATACCTACAGTAAGTTTCATTACTCAGATTTTCGTCGCGACCTTACTTCCCAATTATTATTCTACAGCCTTCTAGAAATGCTACTCACTATCCGTGCAAATTTCGTCTTTTATTTGGTATCTCAAAAGCCCTGACCACAGAATACATGTTGTTTTGTGATGCAAAAATGGTGCCACAAATACTATCATTTCCAGGGTCTCTTTTAAAGCAATCCTTACACGAGATTTCAAGGCGGAGACAACTGTGGAAGACCCTTCCTTTGCATATAGAGGGAAGGGTCTCCCCGCGAAATATCAACCGCAACCGTTGACTAGAACAATTTTTATGGGGCCAGGCATAACGAAGCACCTCATGGTCATCCGTGGCGGCAAGCGATTCGTAATTGTTTATTTCTAGCGCATTGCCCATCTGCAGGACAACCGTCAGCTCACCGCGGATTCGACAGGGACGGCCGTCTCCGTCTCGGGGGATGATATCACGGGGAACAAAGGCGGGCAATGGCCCATACTGCCATGGCTCAAGAGAGATGACGAAGAGAACGACGAAGAGGGGACTATGGCCTTGCGCGCAGTTCCTCATGGACGCTATGTTCATTTTGTAAATACGTCCATCGCATCTGTTCGTAAATTAACCACTTCCCACGAACCATCTATCGTCTCATCCTTTTTGCCGCCATGTAAGATATTTTAATCAATTTTAGTATTTGAGCGCACAACAAAGATCAGAACGAATACCCTTCGACATCAGCATCAGCATGACACGTTGGGCTCCACGCAGCAAACCGGCGAATTAATGGCTCTAGTGACGTAGCAAAACCGCTGGCTCCTGCTTGCGAGCACTGCTCCGCCTTGTACACAACATTAAGTTTTTTAAAGTGACATCATGTTGCCGGAAAGCAGTCGATAACGGCCTGTCTAGCCGTGCCCGCCCCCGCGTTCATACCGGCCGTGGTGCGACGAGAACAGGACGCGAACAGCACCTTTCTGTCATCAAGGTCGCCTCGGTATTAATCTTATCGGAACAGAAACTGTCACAAAGAAACAAAGCTGTAAGTAATCCTGTGCTGCGTAATCGACGATGTAACGCGCCAGTTTATGATCAGTGGGCTGGTCGGCACCCACGAAAGAAACGTAACCGCAAAATTTCCTGTGCACTCTTTTAAAGCTAACCTAATTTACAATTGTGTTCAGAGCTACAAAGATATGAAATTTCAGCCGGTGTAGTGTTCTAGGAATGGCAACGCCTGCAAAGCCTTAAAGGGGTCCTGAAATACCTTCCGCCGATGCATGGATGTAGATGTAACCAAATAAAGCAATGTATTAGCAATCTCCTCCCGAAACAATTTTGGGGAAGCGATGAGTATTAGCTGAGGAAATCGTAAATCAAAAACTGTGCAATATCGTCGCGCCGCGTTTCCTCCTCCTTTAAACTTACTCTCCGCTGTTGGCGCCGCGCGAGCCTTCCCTCCCATGATGCTGCGCTCCTCAGCGGTGACGTACTTCCGCTATTGCGCTGCTAAGACTGCCGTCTGCTACGGGAAAGCTTTGTTGATACCATGAATCCCACACTCCGCTCAAGGCTGGAAAAGCGAACAAAAAATCTGGCCGCATGTGTGCGGCGGTCTGGCCTTGCCCTTTCGCGGTGTACGTTGCTTCAGTTGCTATCGGCAGTGAACCCGCAGCCGCACGGGGAGGATCGTGCGCTCGTTCTCTTTGATGCAGCGCGCACTGTTTATCGAACAATCGCCGTATCAGATGTGGCCCCGCAAGTTCCGGGTCTTATATTGCGGCGGTGGTAATTTCTGTCGGCGGCATGTGAACAAGACATTTTAAACCAATACAGAACCCGTGCACAAAACGCTTCAATCATGTGACCAGTTCAGCTTGGGGCGACGCGTGGTAGAGAGCGGCAACGTTGGCAATACATGCTACGCCGCGGCTCTGAGCTTTCCAGCGCTGGAGCGAGCGCCATTTCTTTGACAATCTCAAACATCGGTTGCCTTGGCAACTAGGCACAAACCACTCTAGAAGTCAAGTACGGTTCCGTGATCCCGGTTCAGCTCGGGGCCCCAACTCGCGACATGTGGGTACTGCAGGAGTACCACTCACTCCCATTAGGAAGTGCGAGATGCGTTTGGCATTACAGGAGGCGATGGTGTGTGTGTTGTGGACGTCTTTGTTTCGCGATGAAATGCGACGTTCTGCTTCTGCGGGTGGATAGTGCTTCCCATGGTCTGGATTATCTTTCTCGAGCGACGTACGACTCAACCTCGCATGGGGTATGTGCAGTGTGCGTGGCTAAAAGCCATCTCGGCTTGTGCGCCAGAGTTAAGTGACTTGCTGTTCGTCCCCGCAAACCGCGCGCAAGGCGAGTGCTGAATTCATGTCGGGCAGGAGGAGGCAACCCATCGTCTGTCAATCACGGTTCAGGACTTGCAACGCATGTTGTGACGTTGTGTTCGTTCGAAACACATATCTGGATTGTTTTGAAGTTGAATAATATGTGTGCGTCAAACCAGGGCATTCGGCTCAGGGAGTTCGCTGCGATTGCACGAAAGAAGTGCCACGGGGCTTCAACGCTTTCTTTATGGAATGTACTCAGGTAAGAGAATATCCATGTCGTGTTATAGCCGTGTTGCATCCAATACAAACGGTTAAGCGCTTGTTTACACTTGTTTCGTTTGTCGTAAAATGTCCAAGCACTCCGGCACTCCGCTGGCAGATCAGCCGGCGAGCCGACGCTGAGCAGACGACTCATCACTTTGCCGGAAGTCCGTGAAAACGTCGCCCAATAGCAGGATGTCTAGCTCATGACGAACATCTGGGAATCGTTGACGTAGACATGTGAACATGGCGGCGTCCAAAAACAGGAAGGGAAGAGTGAGAAAAAAGTGACAAATTTTGCTACAAAATTGTGAGTTTTCCGCTGCGCGTAAATAAGTAATACTTGGCACAGATGACGTTGATTACCCAATCTAACGATTGCGCTAGTTCATTTAGTGTGCTCAAAACGCCTTTCAGGGCCCCTTTAACCAGAAAACTTAAAAACCGTTCCGTTGCATGCGCCAATTTGCAGAGTGTAGTAGCTAGCTTATACAGGTAGTAGTACGTTTACGCAAGTAACACTACATTTACGGATGTGTTAGCTACATAATAAGCCAATTAAGCTGGTAGGATATTTAGAAGAATCCTCGTTTCTTTAGAAAAAGCAATAGGTCTTTAAAAATATCGCAATTTCAAATGCTCTCTGCTCAGCCGGAAGGCGTCAACGGTTCAGTCGACCGTAACGTGGCACTAAATGTTTAGCAACGGTTGGCAGCCGGGCTTTCATATAAAAACGATTACCCATGGCTTCCTCCATTAGTGAGCTCAGCTACATCAGAGATTACGAGCCTGCATGTTTATCTTGCGATGATATATGGTTACGCTGCTCTAGCTCCGCTATGGTGCGACCGCTGAGCGTATATTTCCGGTGCTCTTAGGTGATGGCTTAAGGGTGGCGAGGTGGCTGGAGCCAGTGAAAAAAAACACTCCAACATTCTCGATTTCGCCTATCAGTGCCACACTCGGCATTCCGCTTTAACACAACCGCTGTAGTTAAAATAAGCTTTTCCACGACGTAGAGGAGGCCTCGTGTGAGCCTCAGATTTTTCATTGGAAATCAGCGGATCACATCAATCGACCACTCCAACAGTACAAGCAACGGGTTCCAAACGTCCAGCGGCGTTGTTTACACCTTGCTTACCGATCAGGACCATCTGGACGTTTAACGCCTGCAGCACCGCTGGGCGTACAAATCAGGCATAGCGCCCCAAGCTGGCGCCGCATCGCAGCCACCGGCCTTGCCAGCAAGCGCATAACCCCAACTCCAAGCACCGGTTCCCACGTGGATGACATGGAATTCGACCAGCACAGCGTCCGCAGCATTCCCCCAGAAAACCCCTTGATCGAAGTGTTACGCTCCCAACAAAAGAGCACGGCATCGTCGCCCCAGCGGAAAGCCACGACAGCATCCAAACAAGCACTGGGCAAGCCAATTACAGCTCTGAATACTGACTCTCCGGACAACCCACCAGAACGACTCCCAAGAGACTATACGATCGTCCATCGGCCAGGATCGGGAGTCAACGTTGCCACATGGACCCCTCGAAATATCAATCAAGGCATTGCCAGCGCCAGTAACATCCCTCGGCAACAATTTTATGTCCACATAATATTCAAGTGCAAAATACACACAATCTCGTCGATGGAACCGCCACCTATGAGGAGTACTCACTCGCACTGATCGCGATCATAACCACAACACTCGGAGCAGCAGACTACGAACTCATGCCATATATATGAAACCTCTGCGGGACACGAGGCGCGGTGTAATCCGCGGCCTGGATTCGGGCGTCACCTTCGATACAAGCCTCGAACTGCTCCAACCCAACAAGCCTCGGCTCGTACATGCCCGGTTAATGGGCCCCACCAACTCGGCGCTACTGACATTTCAAGAGCCCCACGTACCATTCTGTGCAAAGTTTGGAAGCAATCTCCACCGCTGTCACCCCTTTCGGCGCACCTTGCAAATGTTCAGCAGTGTGGTGACATTCCAAGTCGACAAGACGTGTGTCCCAACCCCAAACAACCTAAATGCCCTGACTGTGGACTGTGTGACCCCCCAAAAGCCCACAAGTGTTCGCCAAACTGCAAACTGTGCACTCTTCCGCACACCCCTGCCATCAAAGACTGTCCCAAGAAACTGGTTCCGGGGAACCCAGCGTTCAAATCTTGTGCCTCCTCCTCCAGTGCCGCCTTGTTATCCACTAGAGCCGATGACCTACAACAGGTGAGCTGGTCTGCCATAGTATAAGGCACTCCTACTGCTCAAGCCTACCTTCCCGTCCCTACGCGTTCGCTCAACCCTTCGCCTGTCACCTCTATCCCCCAGCTCCCTCCGCAGTAGAGCAGCTACTAGCAGAAATCAAGCAGCAAAACGTAACAATGCTGCCCCGCATAGAAGCTCTCGAACCAGCCAACCGCGCAACCTAGCAATCCCGAAATGAACCTCCAACCCCCTCCGCACCCTCCCCAGTACTTACTACGACCTTCTCAAAACCTCTAACGCTCGACCTCGCCACATCTCTCATCAACGAGAAAATCACAACTCAAGTCATTTCCATAGTTGCAAAACACATACAAAACTTTCAAACAAACCACTGGCTCCCTACTTCGCCTACTGAATCTATTACCCAACATCTTACTGTTCTAGAATAGGCGAACGAGACGACCGTCGATCCCCAGGCGAAAAAAGCCATCTCTCCCCAGAATACGACGCCGACTTAGCCACCTACAACGCACATCTGACCTGATGGCGACTAGTTTATGCAGTGACTATCTATCAATCAATCTGCCATTCGTTGAGTAGTAACAAAGACCAATTCTGTCACTACGTCTGGCTATCCTAACCCTACATCATCGTGCTTCAGGAAACTTGTACTCAGAAACCTCAACTATCCGGCTACGCCACGTTTAGCTATGACACCGGACGCCGTACAGTGGTTGGTGGCGAAAGCAGTAACCCCCCAAGAACGCCTTATTTCCTTTCCGATTTTCCATACTTTTGTAGAAATACAGTCGAACACGGATATATCGAACACGGCTATATCGAATTATTGTCTATATCGAACTCATAAATTATCCCCTTGAAAATTCTGTGTAAAAGTATAGGAATTCGTACGTTTATATCCAACGGTATTTTTTCGGACATTGCGTATATCGAACGCCGCGCGAGCTGGAAGGTGCTCTTCGGCGGTCGCTGCACCCCTGATTGAGGTTGAGTAGGATGTGGAGGAATGCGCGGGCAAGGCGAAGACTGGCTCGTGGAACTAATCCCCCCTACCGGAACAAATTTGCGTTTGCCCAGTCGGGCCCCGCTACCGCCCGCCATAGCGTTAGCGGACGGAGCCCGTTATGCTAAATCTCTCTAGGCACACAAGCCCGAACGCTCGGAAAATGTGACAATGCGAGGTAGGGATGCCCCGACTGCGCACGTCCTTTTTTTTTTTGCGGCTGCGTACGTTTCCCGGCTTGCCGAAAAGGGTTTTTTTTTCTCTTTCTCTCTCTGGGTTTGTCTTCCCCCGATATCGTCTCGGGAAAGGGAAGAAGGCGCTGGCGGCCTCTTTCTTTTGCATTTTGCTGCTGTTGCTGCTGTTTGGCGAGTTGTCCCGCACACTTCGGAGATCACTGTTTTTCTAGATGACCATCGCGAGCGCTTTGTTGGAGTCCGTTCAGAGAGCCTTGGAATTGTTACCTTCAAAGTTCTTGTGGTACGTGCGCGCTGTTCTTCTTTTGCGTACGTTTTGTGCATAGTGTGCGAAGGCGCAGCGTACTTTTGGAATTTTCTAGTTGTGCAGCCTCGAGAAGATCGAGACCAGCGTCTTTAATTTCATTTCCAGGACGAAGAAGCCGGCCAAGATCAGCGATTTTTTTTTCATGGAAATAAAGCGTTCTGTTGCGTCGTGAGTGCGGAATTAGTTGCCATTCGTGAATGCGACGATCCGTAAGTGATCGTCCGCCATAGGTGAGGTCTCACAGCCCATATTTTATATATCGAATTTTCATATATCGAACTATTTCGCGATCCCCTTGGAGTTCGATATATCCGTGTTCGACTGCACTTCCTACGTATTCCAGTCAACCAAATCTATTCATTCTACACATCTACCCAAAATCCTCCCCAACATTGCCTCCGAAATACCCATTCGCAGTATATTGATTGTGGGGTTTAACGCGTCGACGCAACGCAGGCGATGAGGCGCGCCGTAGTGGAGGGCTCCGGATTAGTTTTGACCACCTGCGGATCTTTAACGTGCGCCGAAATCTCGCACACACGGGCGTTTTTGCTTTTCGCCTCCATCAGAAAAGCGGCCGCCGTGGCCGGGAATCGAACCCGCGACCTCGTGCTCAGCAGCGCAACCATTCGCAATATAAATTGTGGTTGGGGACTTTAAACCCCCAAGTTTCGTAGTGGTACCCTCAAGCGCAACGAAAAAGTCACGGCGCTCCATCATGCAGCCCAACATTTTATGTTTACGCTATGCAATGGCTTCACCCTGCCAACTCGACTGGGAAGAAGTGTCACTCGTGAAAAGACACCGGAGATCACATTTTCCCGCAAAGCACCCACGCTTGAGCGCGCTTAGCAGATACGTCTTACCAGACACTTGTCTAACGCCTTCGACTGGGAACAAGTGGGAGTAAGGGGTAATAGATAATACGTCAGTAACCTCAGATTTGCTGACGACGTTTCCTTTCTAAGTAACTCGGGGGACAAATTGCAAAGCATGCTTCCACACTGCACAAACAGAGCAGAACCGTGGGCTTGAAAATTAATATGCACCAAAATAAACTAATGATCAATAACCTCGGGAGAGCTAAGCGGTTTGATGTAGGTGGCGAGGCAGTAGAGGTGGTAAGCGAACATATCTACTTAGGCCAAGTTGTGACCCTGGATCCTACCTGAAGCCCTTCCGCAAGAAATGCTTGCATTCAGATCTAAACACTCTGCTCAAGATCTACTACTACAAGTATCTAACGAAATTATCTAGCCTCCCAGCAAAGTGGACAATGCAGCTGTGCTGGCGCTTGATCTTAAAAAAGCTTTCGACATGGTCACTCACGAGGCAATAATGGCCAGCCTCTCAGCCCTTTCCCCCAGTTTGATGCTGTATAACTATGTCAGAGCTTCCCTGAGTGACCGAACAGCCACCATACGCCTGGGCCCACACACTAGCGGCCCATACCATCTGGCCAGCCGAGGTACTCCCCAAGGGGCCGTCTTGTCCCCTATGCTTTTCAATCTCGCCCTCCTGCCTGTTGCCAAATCTCTCAAGCAGTTCCCGCAGCTTCGTTTTGGCATATACGCCGATGACATTACACTCTGAGAACCAGGAGGTAACGGTGGACATATTGAAAGCACTGTCCAAGCAGGCGCCGATGCGGTCAGCTCTCAGGTAGCCTTGGCTGGACTCACCTGCTCCCCTTCCAATTCCAACTTGTAATCCTCCGTCCTCGTACATGTACTCCTACAAATCCCCAAATTGAAATGACGGTACAAGGCCATACAGTCCCTAAAGTCTCCCGCCTCAGAATCCTCGGCCTACTTAGAATAGAATAGAATAGAATAGGACTTTATTTCACATCAGTTGCATGATGTAGGAGACCTGCGGAAAAAGCTGAAAGAAGTCAGCTTGACAAGGCCGCAGGCCCCCTCATTGGCATGACACATAAAATTCGCGGTGACATGATATATAAAATTGGCATACATAGGCATGATACATAAAAAAAGGCATGCTAGACAAACAGAGCAATAAAACAGCCTTTTTTTCGAGATAAAAAAAAAAACCACGAAAGATCACTATCGTTAGTGTTAGGCACGCTGCCTAACACCAAATGATAACTACGACTTTTATTACATATCTGCGCCTTATAGCGCGCGCACACAAATTAGCATATTGACACATATCAAACAAATTAACACAATGTACAAACTAACACCACTATAGCCAAAGGTGGCGAATTAGCGAATAACAAATTGAGACAGGCAACAAAATGCATGTACTACATTTTGAAATTCTCTCGCAATGCCTTAAAACTGACGTTCTGAAGCTTGACGTTTCTAGCATTCAAACTGTTTAATAGCCGAGGTAGTCTTTTTTTTAACATTTGTAGACCGCATTAAGTTCTAGTAGTCGTGATTTTCCATGGTTCAAAATCACGCGTCTTATATGTTTGTACATTTTTTTCCAGTTTAGCTATTTTCTGAATGAAACCATCACCGCGTTTACTTTCTTGTTTAAATACCTTGCAAAGTCGATAGACGTAACATTTCGTGGCTGGGACAATATTGTATTTTGTGAATAAGTCGCTTGTATGATGGTGCATCGGTACATTTTCAGCAGCTCGTAAAAACTTTTTTTTGTAGAGCGAGTAGTCACTCTACATTATATTTAGTTGTTGACGCCCATACCAAGTGACAGTAGTTGAGTCTAGAAGAGAAAAGGCTATTGTAAATCAACATCAGAATATGACGAGGGAATATATGGTGGTTGAGAGACTATGCCTAATAATCGAGATAGCTTTTTTGAAATGAAGTCGATGTGGGCATCCCACGACATGGTTTCTTGAAAAATAACGCTGAGAATCTTAAAGCTAGGTACAAATTCAACAGGAGTCGACCGCAGTAAAATTTGAGTTTGTGCAACTATGTTTTTGTTTTTAGTATGAAATATGACTGCTTTCGTTTTCTGCACGTTTATTCTTAAGCTATTTGTCTGGGTCCATTCGTCAAGTTTAATTAGTGCTACATTTGCTGCAGCTATTAGCTCATCGCTTGATTGCGCGGAAAAGAAAATACTTGTATCATCTGCATAATTTTTAAATAGAGCCGACGGGGTATTACTGTAAACATCGTTCACGTACATATTAAAGAGAAAAGGGCCTAGGATGCTACCTTGTGGCACGCCATGTGAAACCTGAAGTGGATCGGACAGACAGTCATCTAGGGCTACAATTTGAGTACGATATTTTAGGTAGTATTCCATAAGAGCGCCGGCTTTTCCCCGAATCCCATAATGTTCTAGCTTCCTAAACAGCAGAATCGATCCAATGCTTTCTTCATACAACAACTAGGATCTTATGTCAACCAAATTATTTCACTTTTTCGGCGGATAACTAACCGACACCATGGACTAGATGTAAAGGACCGCCTCCACCTAGTGCACTCCTTTTTTATCAGCCGCCTCCTCTATACTCTGCCATATATACAAGCGTCCATGGTAGAGCTGCTGGATCTTATTGCTAAGCAGGCATATTGGATTTGAACATGTCCTCTACTGTGAACTCCTCTGTCGTGGATTCCAGAGGGTCAGGAGCCCTCGTCAGGCACTCAATGCCTTTAGCTCCGGCCCCTTCAGCAGGGATTGTAACAACGTCTGCTGGAAAATAAAGTCTTCTTCTTCTTCTTACAAGATCGATGGCCTGATCCGCAAGTTCTACCGCGCCGCCCTGCAGATACCCCCTAACGCATCCACGGATCGTATGCTCCAGGTCGGAGCTTTTAACACCGCCAACGAATTAGTTGAAGCCCATTTATCATCCCAGAGAAATCGCCTAGAACTAACAGAAACGGGCAAATCTATTCTCGCTACTCAAGGCATTCCGCTGTCTGAACAAGCTAAAAGGGCCATGCGTATTTCACTTGAAATTCGGGAAAACATATTCACAAGGCCCCTCCCCGACACATGCACCCTGTCTACAACTCAGCGCGCCGCCAAGCCCGTACACGCGACTTGGGCCGGGAACTGGCAAAATGTCCGGAAAATGTACGCCATCACAGCGCCTACGCTCTGGTGGTAACGCGCAACTCCGCTTGCACCCCCTCAGCACGATTACCATCTTAACTACCTCCTCCACGACTGCGAAGGAAGCGGCCATTGCGCTGGCCCTCACACAACGTCCAAGCCCACCCAAGGTAGTCCCCCACTCCAAGCTTGCTCTGGTGCATTTCGTACTGGGGACCATCTCTTCTGAAGCCCTCCGCATTATCCAGAGTAACCCGCCTCAAAAGATGGTGGTGTTGGTGTGGGCCCTGGCTCACACTGGCCTGCCGGGAAACAAACTTGCCCATGCCATTGCCCGCGATCTCCCACTCCGGGCTGGTGTGAGCATCGTCCCCCGACATGGCGCATGCTCCTCCAATGAACGCCTCATCACGTTCAACAATATTGTGGAGCACTACCGACTCTCTCGTCCTACTTTATCCCCGCCCATTCCTCCCTCACACATCACCCAACCCCCTATTGGCGACTCTTGCAGACAGACTCCTTCCCATGCAGAGCTCGTCTGCACCACATCCACCCCTCATCATTCTCGTCTCCCAACTGTCCCCAATGCGGCCAACGTGCCACTCTGTAACATTCCATGTTGGCTTGCCCTTACGACCCCTACCCTCAAATCTCCAGCTGCGAGCTATGGAGAGGGGCGTTGGGTAGCTCTAGCCAGGAGATTCAGGAGGCCCTGGTACGCAGAGCTACCGAAGTCGCGGCTGGCCTCCACCTAGCCGCCACCAACTGTCACTAACCATGGCTCAAATAAAAGTTTTCTCTCTCTCTCTCTCTCTCTCTCTCTCTCTCCCAACAATGAGGCCGAGATAGGATAAGAATGGGCTGGAGTGAACTCGGGAGGCACTGCCAGATAATGAATGGCCTCCTACCATTGTCCCTGAAGATGAACGTGTATGACAGCAGCACCTTACCGGTACTAAACTACCGGGAACAAACTTGGAGGCTCATTAAGAGGGTTCAACTTAAATTGAGGACGACGCAGCGATCAATGGAACGGAAGATGATAGGCGTAACATTAAGGGACAAGAGGAGAGGGAAGTGGTTCATGGAAAAAACGCGTGTTAAGGACATATTAGTAGAAATTAGGGAGAAGAAATGGACGTCGGCAGGTCATGTAATGCGAAGACGAGATAACCGTTGGTCATTAAGGGCAAGAAAGTGGATCCCTAGACAAGGCAAGCGTGGCAGAGGGCGGAAGAAAGTTAGATGGGCAGATAAGATCAAGAAGTTTGCGGGGTTGAATTGGTCGCAGTTAGCACAGGAGCGGGATAAATTGAAGATAATGGGAGAGGCCTTTGCCCTGCAGTGGGCCTAGATATAATGGTGATGATGATGAAGACGGTGATGATGATTTAGCGTAAGCGTAGTATTTCAGCCAGACAGAATTTAGTAGAATCGGCTGTACGAAACCGCAGCGTAGTTTGTTATTAAGGCGTTTTAAAGCGACGTTAAACCAAAGAAAGTGGAAACGCTCAATTAGTGTGCTAGTTGGTGTATAAATACTTATTCGGCGCTACTTTTCATCCTTCAATGTTTTTCAGTTTGACGCAACAGAGCAGGTGGGAAAACTGATCGCGAAGTTTTCAGCATACGGTACAAGCTTCCGATTCACGTTCAGTGATGTCTTGGAGGGTTTAAGGCGCCGACGCGACGCAGGCGATGAGGCGCGCCGTAGTGAAGGGCTCCGGATTAATTCTGACCACCTGCGTACCTTTAACGTGCCCCGAAATGTCGAACACACGGGCGTTTTGGTTTTCCCTTAGATCAGAAAAGCAGCCGCCGTGACCGCGAATCGAACCCGCGACCTCGTGCTCAGCTGCGCAACGCCTTAGCCACTAAGCCACCGCGGCGCGGGCACGATTCATGTTCAAATCGAGCCTCCCCTCGACCGACGCGTTTCGAAAGCCGTAGATGTACCAGTGGATTCGCGCCTCCAACAGGTGGCGACACGAGCCCCGCCCGAGCCAGGCAAGGCAAATCGATGCCAGTGTTGAGGATGAGGTCATCGCTCGGCGAGGTTTTCCTGCGTTTGTTCGCTGGCCAACCGGCGAACCTGAACACAAAAACATTATAATATGAACGTAACTGGAGCAGCGTGCGATGATGGTGGTGCTGCTGACCTTCGGTCGTTGTCGTCGCCTGCTGTTTCCGCTGCCACTAGCAAATCGACTTTCGCAGGTACGCGATCGGGGAGTTGTCTATTCGGCTGTGAGTAGTGCCTGCACTACTCGACAAGTTTCCCTTTCTTCGTGTTTTGCTTCTTTTTAGACTTCTCGTCTCCCCGTTATTTCCTACGAACAACCTGCATTTAGGTTACTTTTCAGGCTCTCACCATACACTGTCAAAAATTTAACCGAACCCATCTTCTTGGGGCGTAAGCGGATGAATGACGGTCCAGTTTACCCGTACTTCTATTTCTAGAAACTAGACCAAACCCTGGCTCGTGTTATGCGTAGCCCCTTTCACATTCTCCATATAAATGCTGAAACGCATGTCCCACTGTCTTTTTGCTCACTAAACCAGCTAAATATTTAATGACGATGACCACCACCGTCACGGGAATGGGGGAGGTTCAGAAGGGAATGAGGTGGAGAGACGAATTTACAATTTTAAATGTTTATTTATTTTCCTTAAAGTGTAAGGGCTCCGCGAGGGACTCGAACGTAGTAGGTGAGCTTCGCATGGGCTTCGCAAATAGCTCTTTCCTGTTGTAATATTTCTACGACAGCCTCATTATTTCATTATGGGTGCGTCACTGATGAACTCCGCTGCCGGCATGACCGCCTTGTGGAACACTTGGACCATTTCGTTGGAACCTAGCACCTCCGAAGTCTGCACTGTCCAGCCGCTCGGCTAACCCTAACATCGAACGTCGAACGGCACCCCGGCGGCACCGGCGGCCTCGTCGGCGCAGCGGCCCCCACGCTAACAAACCAGCCACGCGGCACCAGTTCCAACAGCGACGCCTATGTCCCAGGCCTCAACGTTGGGAAGATGGGAGCCGTCGTGGTCCAAGGTGAGGACATTTCTCCGGGCATGGTCACCCTCCGAGCGGGGATGGCTAGATTGATAACGCCAACGTGGCGCTCACACTCTGAAACACCATCAGAGCGCTCAACCCAGCTCCTCAACAATGAAGCAGGATAAGTCGTCGGGACAGCCTCGCAAGCCAATCCGACCACCTCAGTTACCGAGGGAACAACTCAAGATAATTATCCGTCCTCGTAATTGCCTCGATGTTACAAAGGCCGTCATGGCCGAACTCCGAGACGCCATCCTTCAAGCTGCGGTTCTCCAAAATTATGAAGCCAGAGCAGACATAATGCGCACAAATCCAGAAAAGAATATTGTAGCAGTAAGCACGCCGGGTCTTGTGCGAGCAGCGAAATACAATGGCTAAAGTTGATGCTTGGGCGAGTTGCTGTTCATTAATCTTGAATTCACAGCGCAAACAAGAAACGAGGACAAAATACAATGCTATTGCTTCTATCCCCGTTCATGACCGAGAATACCCGACCACCTCTTATGCGGCCAGCCCTGAAGGTATATCCAAAGGGGTCATTCACGGAATCCACGCCTACGACTCCACCGAAGACATCCCAGCATGCATCATACACATCGGGCAACCCAACAGGGCTACAGGCGCGCCGCATGGGTCGCACCAACACCATCCTCATTGTATTTGAAGGCTTTCGGGTGCCACACTACCTGTACTACCGAGAAGCAGAGTACCGCTGCCACATCCATCGAAGGAAGACGAAAGCCGGCCTATCGTGTGGGGCTCTTCGTCACCACACAGATGTCTGTCCCAATCCTGACCCTTCTCACTACCAACCGTGCGGTGTCCAAGCCTCTCCAAGTGACCCAAGTGACCCAAAGCGCCTCCAAATGGAGGTACATGACATTATTATCCGACAGTTAATTACGCGGGGATGTCGCCGCAAACGTAGAAATCGCCAGCACCACTTAGACTCTAAAACCTTAGGCTCACCGCAGATGTCATTTGCCTGCAAGTGACAGGCTGTGTAGCAAAATTATCCGGGTACAAATCCTTTCCAAACGCAGACCGCACACCTCGTGAAACGACCAACCTCGTCCATCGTAACCTCCCAGTAATACAACACGAGGTTCACCTTCCCACACACAAAAACCATGTTTTGATCCAACTCATTCCTCGATCCAGTAAAGTACAACAGAGTCTGTTTATATTAAACATACATAGCAGCACCCGGCTACAACGCCGTTTCCACGTACTCTTTAAACAAGCAATAACTCTGGCAGGCAGACATTTCCTCGTAGTAGTAGGCGACTTTAACACCCACCGCCACGCCTGGGGCTAAATGTTAAAGGGCGCCGTCTCCTGCATACACTGCCAAGAGGAACATCTCACCTTACTCACACATCCCGCATACCCAACTCGCTTAGGAAATGGCGTTTCCAAGAACACCTCTCCCGACCTCACCTGCCCAAAAATAGTCATCCCTCTCCCACCTTGTCTAATACGCAAGCCGATCAAGGCAGCGACCGTAAAATTAATAAATTGAAATGGGCCTACAATCAATACGGCCCAATCAAAACAAAAAGACCCTTGTAATAAACTACGACACATTCAAGGCTCATAAAGCCGCACATGAACCCCCCCTGCACCCCTTACCATCGCCAACCTCGCAAGGTAGGAATAAGCTCTACACGAACGCATACGAAACTCTACACAAACAGTACACATCCCAGTAGATTCCCCGAACCTGACTCCAAACTCGCCCACATGTGGCAAGCAATGGCTAGTCTCCAGAAATGCCTCTCTAAACAGCGGCACAATCGAACCCTTCGAAGGAGAATAGCTGCCCTCGACCGCGACATTGAAAAATACACCCTCCATCTCCTAACCCATAACTGGCATTCCGCATGCGAGGCTTTCAAATCGCACTTAAATCTTTCCCAGACGTGGAACATACTCAAACACGTGATTGACCCCTCTTCCACACGCACCACACAACGCCACCTCGTATCCCACATCATACATCAATTCACCGTCACTGACACCGACCTCCTCGATTATATTCAAAATAAATACGCTCCTGTTTGCCCCACCTCAACTCATTCAAGTTATTGTGGGCATCCCAAGCCAGAGCTGGACGCACCAATAACGGAAGCGGAGGTACGCGCGGCCATCAAACACCTTAAAATCAAATCGTCTCCGGGCACCGACAAAATAACTAACAAGCTACATCGCAACCTTGACGACCCTACCATCGGCGACCTGACTACACTTTTAAATTAATGTTGGGAGAAACGGGAACTCCCACCTCAATGGAAGACAGCCAAAACGTTCCTATTCCGTTCTTATTCCGTCGATCACCTCCGACCTATAGTATTAACATCATGCCTGGGCAAGCTCTTAGAGCGCGTCGTTCTCACACGGCTCAACAGTCCCGTCGAAAAGCACCTTCTGCTCCCTCACTCCATGCTGGGGTTCCGACCCAGCTCTCTACTCCGGACGTCATGCTACAACTAAAACACCACATATAGATAGTCTATTCAGTTCCACACATAACACCAAGGCGATTTTGGGCCTCGATTTAAGGCGAGCGTTCGACTCCGTTAGTCACTGGGCAATCCTGGAAGGCGTAACCGCAGCTGGTGTCGGTGCGCGAGCATACAACTACATTTGTAATTTCCTGACGGGTCGAACAGCCACACTCACCCTTCGACAATTGGCTACACCCCCCATCCCCCTCGGTAGTAAAAGTACCCTCAAAAAATGGAATCTTTACCCCTTTCTTCTTAATATGGCCCTATGAGATGTACTCTACTCCTCGACGCCATCCCCAGCCTACATCATAGCATATACGCCGACGACATCACGTTGTAGGTCACTAGAGGATCTGATGGTCACATCCAAGATACCCTCGAAACGGCAACTGATGTTGTCGAGGCGTATGCTACATCTCGTGGTCTGTCATGCTCCGCAACAAAATCAGAGTTTCTTCTATACAGACCTAAAAGACCAGAAAAAGCATCACCTTGCCCACTCCCACTCATACAAATCACTACCTCTAACGGCCAGCCCATCCCAATAGTTGATTGCATCAAGTGTACACGAAAGCACCACCAGTATTTTAGATGCGAATCATCTCATGGTCGGGGCTATGTCCCTCCCTTGTTGTTGTTGTGGCGCTGTTCACACCCCCTGTGCGCATGCTCGGCTTGCTGAACGCCCGGTAGTGTCTTACCGTTTAATGGCTACTGGAGCGACAGTGTTGCCGGTGTCTTCCTGGGCCGCCACGAGACGGGCACGCTCGCCTATCCTCCACACAGCCGTATAAACCAGGTGCGCACACGCGCTGCGCGCTACTCCACTGCGCATGCGCGTCTCTCCTCCATTCTCCTCCTACCAGCCGTATAAACCAGGTGTGCACACGCGCTGCGCGCCGTTCAGTCTGCTTCGGCGGTTCTGCTACGCTGTAGCTAAGGTGAGTGCCGATGTCAACGCCAGTGTCAACATCCCCGCCAACGTGAGTGCTGACGCAAGTGCAACCAACACCATCAGCCCCAACGTTAACCTCAACGTCAGCACCGCTGAAGAAGGCAAGGCTGCGCAGAGGAGGACCCGAGCCACTTTTGCGAAACTGCAGCGGCGAGCAACGGATCCCAAACTCCACGCACGTGAAGCCGAGATGCGCCGCAAATACTCAATTCACATAACTCTACTTAGACACCAGCCAACTCCCCCTGCTGCTTTGCATCCTCCTCAGGATTCCCGCATGGGAAGATGGCGTAATTTGTTTAGGAGATAACGCCAAATAATCTTACCGGCTTTCGATAAAAATTAGAACATTTTGATATTAGGACATTTAGATATTGCAACAAACGGATGCAAGAGCGCTTTCAATTTTTTTGGACAGTTTTTTGAACATATATAAATACTCGTCTCCATGTAAGCGACTTCGCTCATGTACAAACATCCGCCATCATTGAATTAGTCCTGAATTACTCAGTAAGATAAAAGTAAGAATAACTTGTATAGGAAATTTCTTAAAAACCAGAATGCCGAGACAACAACGTTTTCAAATCTTTCTGGAACAAATTAAGAAAAGAGATTGTATCGGCAAAAAAGAACTATTTTTATGAAATGTTTTCCGCATGTGCAAAAAGAACAGGTTTAATGTGGAAAATGCTAAATAAAAGTCTCAATCGTAGTGCCCACACAAATGCGATTCATAAAATTACTTTGAACAATGAAGAACCTACAAGAAAACACTTACAAGAAAACACAATCATTTTGTCAGAAGAAACAGGAAGGCAGTCACTGACCAAGTCAAAACCAGACGAACTTTCGTCGAACCCTTGAATACAATCATTTTGTCAATATAACCACAGATGAATTAGATTGTAGAGCACTCAGCTTTGTGGAAAATACAGGCAGATTCCTTTTTCTTAAATGATTTAACTGACGCAGAAGTGGCCGCTATCTTTCAAAGGTTGAGTAACAGTGCCAGCAGCAATGCGGATAGGGTGACTATCAGACCCATTAAATACGTTATAGAAACAACAACCCCATTTTTAATCCATATATTTAACTTAACGTCGCACGGAGCACATTGAGTAATCTTGGTGACGGTATTGGCAACACCGCGAACCCCGAGCCCCATACATAAGTTGTGATCAACCGTGAAGATGTGTTTTAAGGTGAAGGGTAGAATCCTCAAACGGTGGCCATCGGAGCCCAGGTCATGCTCCGGCGGATGTGCTCCCTGTCCGTTTACCAGGCAGGGAGCTCCAGGACCTCTTCAGCTATCAGGATAAGGCCTACAAAGAAAGTACCCCCGTCCCCTGCTTATATACTAAGCCGTATGGTATTCCCCTCCTCCCCCTCAAACGTTATTGGTCCGTGAAAAGGGGCGCGCACCGAAGTATCATTTCCGTCCTTACCAACAATCTCTCTCCCAAATCCAGCCAACTATCCCCGCTTCCTAATCACTGAATCTATAGAAAAAGAACAGCCTGTTGCCTCTCTGTCCGTCTTCTTGGTCAGAAAGTTCATAGAAGGTATAACAGGAAAATTCTCCAAAGCAAACAAACACAAAACCGGAGAACTGTTGGTCGAAGTCAATACCAAGCAGCAGGCAACAAATATCCGGAGCCAGACCAGCATCGCAGATCTTGGTATCACGGTCACGCCCCACCGATGTCTTAACAGCTCACATGGCGTGATCTAAGATTCTGACCTCTTGAATGAAACCGAAAGCAATCTGCTGAAGGGCCTGAAAAGTCAGGGAGTAACAGCAGTGAGGCGCATAGCGATACACAAAAAAGTAAATAAATTCCTACCAAACACCCGATCTTAGCCTTTGATCGGTTAACACTTTCAGAATTTATTAACCCAGGATACATTCGATGGTCAGTTCGGCCATACATCCCTAACCCGCAGCGCTGTTTTAATTGTCAGGGCACGGAACAAACACCAGCCGTGGCCGTCTGACCTACACAAAGTGCGCCAAGCATGATCACCCATCTGACAGATGTCCATCACCAACACTCGCCTGCGCCAACTTCCCGGGACCCCAACGCCGCGTACTCTCGAAAGTGTGAGAGGTTCAAACAGGAGGAGATTATCAAGCTAAAAGTCACTGAGAACCTTACCTTCCCAGAGGCGCGAAGGAAGTTCACTTCTTTCCCCCCGGGGAGGTACGCTGACGCAGCTCGCCGGGCGGAGGAGCGGCGTCTGGGTAGCGGCGTGAACCCAGTGCCGCGAGTCGGACCTGCTCCCGAAGCCGCCCCCACGACCACCTATTCCAATTACGGAACGGTGTTGGAAGTCGGCATACATTCTAGCTTACAAGAAATTGCGCAAAGGTGTATATTGGATAAGTGCGCTCGGTCGGGATATACTATTTTTCTTGGTTTCTCGGTTCGCTAGAGGAATGATAGTAGGGGCTGATATTTTTTGTTGTGTAACCCTAAAGTTCTAGTGCTGTAATTGTTCCATTGATTTACTGTTTGAACATTCCCAGCAGCGCCTCCAGCAACGCGGGCTTCAAAAGCACACATTCCTGTGGTGAAGGGTTGGCGCATACCCCACTGCAGGTGTGTGCAGCTGTGTGTTTATAAGTTTGGTAGAGTATGAACAGACGCAGAGGAGTATGAGCGAGGGATTGCGCCTAACGTTTATTTTTGGCTGTCTCAGAATTTATTTTCTTACCCGCGGCTAAAAAGTACGATCAGTGCAATCAGTACTATTCTCAATAAGTACCGGTTGATAATGTCTGACCTTAAGGTGTGGCGTTAATTGCAGTGTCTTATTTTTCATAGGAAAGTTTTGATAACCATACAATTGATGGTTAAGACATGCAAAGTTATGTTTCCCGGCTATACGCACTCCCGCTTCGGGACCAGGTTCTCCACGTTATACCTGAAAGGGTGAAGGTGGTGCCTTCAAATGCCACCGTCGCCCACTGCACATAGGGCAAATTAACCTTTCTGGAAGCGATAATTAACTTGAAAATTGAAAATTGTTGGGACTTGCTCACATGCGCATATTGCGCAAAGGTAGGCTCAATGTGCGTGATCCTAACATTATTTGAAGCACAGGGTGACTGCGGCCTCAACAGTAAAAAACATACCATTTTATATACCTTGTCCAGATCGATACTACAATTATACGATTTGCGAGGTGCGATATAGGGGAAACAAGGAAGGACCTCACAGGAGCTACACCTGCGAACCTTATTTCAACAAAATTTGCAGGCCGACGACAGTATACTCTCTCTACGAGAACTGCACTACACCGAAAGGTACGCAATGATTTCTCCAAATTTTCTGAAAAGCTTTTGACAGGCGTAAGTATTCGGGGCCGATATGTTAACATGAATTGACTGGCGTCCCACAGCTACTCGTCCAGCCCTACTGGCAATTTACCCCTCAAAGATGCCGTACAACAACGTTGAGATGAGCAGTCAGTTGTAGACCTATGATTTGGCCTGTAGCGCACCATCTAAAAAGGAATTGATCGACCAACATGTATAATTTCAAGCGATTTTGAACAGAATTTGTTTCATACCTGACATTCAAAAAGTGACACTTCAAATCATTTTTTTCCAAATGATTTCCAGCTGCTCCACAAAACGATAGCATATTTGCTGCGCCTACAGACGTGCCCTACGGAACTGTCATATAAGGGCAGTGGTTTCACAAAATACGTTACGTCTAATGTGGGCTAAAAAGGTATAAAAAACAAAAAAATGATAACATAAAATATTTTACAAGCTCAATCACATGAATACAACTCCTCAATTGTGCTGGCAGTATACTGACGTGATAATTTTGACTGTGTGATCTTTTTCACTTCCTAAGGTTTATTCCAAAAACCGTTTTCATGTGCTGCCCTGCAAATTTTAGGGCACACCAACAAGGCCTTTTATCTTTAGCAGTTCAGGCAATGTGTACGGACAGCACGTCCATTATAGCAGCGCATAGGGGGGCATAAGTAAGAGAGTTCATCGGTGGCTGTCAACCTAAATTTGCAAGAAAAGACGGTGTTCAATTATAACCTGTTTAACTATTTTTATTTATTAAGCAATTTATTTATATATTTATTGTTTGTGTGTATGTGATTCTAAGTTACCACAAACAGCTCTAAGTCTCCTCAGATGGAGCACACGGGACATCGGGAATGCATGGCATACAATCAAACAGCGTAGAACAGAAGACAATAAATCAAACATTTGGAAAAAAGCGTGTCAGCATACAGAATAGCGGAGAACAAACTAAGGTAGTTATTAGAATAAAAAGAGTGCTTTCGTAACCACATTTGCAGAGAATATATTGCTCTGTTGTGCAGGCCAATATACAGTGTGTCCCAACTATCACGCACGAAGGTTTAAAAAAAGAGCAATGGCGTTACTCGAAGAAAACCTGATGCATAATGTTTCGGGGCTGTAGAGAAGCGGACATTATTTTTTTCGTTAATGAGACCTTAACTAATTAATTGTAACTAATTATATAACTCGAGAATTACTGTCCGTAATCACTGAAGTGCATATGAGGCACTTGTAGGTGCCCACGAGGGGCATCTTACTGCGGTATTTTCAGGGACGAACTAATTGCGTACTCTTTTTTCTGACTGATAAAGAAAACCCCAAAAATATGAAAAATACGACGTGACGGTGCTTCCGCGCGCATTGAAAAGCAGTCCCCAAATAGGCTGACTTAAAAGAACTGTTTCGCCTGTCACCCGCTTGAAGAGAGAGCGCATCACCTTGATAATGGCATTCATGAAAGGAGCAGCAACAGCGAGATTGGCGGGACGCGTGTGCAGATTAGGCACAAACTCGGTCTATATTTCTTTTTTCTTTCTTTTGTTTATTTCATTTTCGCTAACTCAGAGGCAGCCTGTTTGAGGGCATTGTTTTATGATGCACGCGGAGGCCCCGTTACGAGGTATTTTTGTATTTTTGAGTTTTCTTTATCAGTCAGAATAAATGTGTACTCAATTAGTTCGACCCCCGTGGATAACTACAACTTTCTCATTGACACCCTAAGTGATAAGGACAGTACTTCTCGAGTTAGATAATCAATTACAATTTTAGTGAAGTCTCATTAATGAACAAAATGCTGCCTGCTTGTCCACAGTTCTGCGAAAGTTATGCACTAGGTTTTCTTTGAGTTACGCCATTAGTCCTTGTTTAAATCCTAATGCATGATAGCTGGGACACCCTGTATAACGGGCGCGCAACCTATGGGTGTACAACGCTCAGAAAAACGAAAAAAAAAGACGCAAGTGCAATCATGTCGCAACAGGCATATAAAATTCTGGTTGCCGAAAGACTGCACTTGCGTCGTTCCCTTTCCGGACGTCGCACACCCATAAGAACACACGCCTATTATATCTTGCCTGTGCCTACGTGATTATGGCTTTCATAGAACGCCTAAATGGGACTGTGATTACAAAAAATGTTAATACAATGTAGAAGTAAGCTGGTAAACGCACGTCGAATATGGCCAACCAGCAACAGACTCTTTGTGGAGTCTCCTTCTGTTGATTTTTTTTATGTACTGACAACCTCCCGAAGTAAATTTTACTCTTCGTTGACATTTTAGGTACAGAGCCTTCGGTTTACTTTTGATATCGCCGCGAACCATGTATGGGTTTGCTTATTTTTTGTTTGTTTTTGCTGCTGGGCCACGCCCGGCTGTGCTATCTGCGTTCCAAGCAAAGCGAGTCTTCCATTCTTTATTTGTATGCCGCACGGGGTCTCAGATTCAGATCACCCGACTGTTTCGCCCTAACGTCGCTAGCCCAGAATAATCTTCTGTGATCTACAATGTTCTGGATGTGAATCACGGTTCCAGAAACACTCGCACGAAAGATAAACGCCTGCAGACCAGACGCTGCAGCATTCGACTCGACGACACTCGCCTGCGCAAGTCACTTTGTTGACCGCTGCTTCGCCGAATCTGTATTCTTTTGAGTTGTTAGGGGAGCACAGGTTCGCTCCAATAAACTTGTTTTCCTTCAAGACAACTGCATCGTCCTTGGCTTCGTGACATCTGGTGGAGGTGCTGGGTACTCACCATTTTGCACCCTACGACATCTGGAAGCCGCCAAGCCAGTCCAACCAGAGAAAGCCGCCGACTGCAAGGATTGCTACCCGTGTTCGGTCTTTGGCCAGAAGGGCCCAAGAGAAGTAACTCTGCAACCAACACCATGCTGCAACAAACAACGCCGCCAATCGTCCTGCAGCAGCCTCGGGAACCGCCATCGTTCCGGGGAGCCCCCGCGGAAGACCCCGAAGAGTGGTTAGAGAAGCTGGAGTGTGCCCGCATCTTCAACAGGTGGGACGAAGAAGAAACTTTCCGGCATGTCTTGTTTTACTTAAAAGATGCTGCTCGAACTTTGTTCGAGAACCATGAGAACTCTTTGACCGACTGGACTCAATTCAAAAGGAAGTTCCTTAATACCTTCACTACCGTGGTGAGAAAAGCGCGAGCTGCGCTTTTCCTTGAACCTCGAACGCGGCACCTCAACGAAGTTGTCGTGATCTTTGTTGAGGGGATAAAGCAACTTCCTCGCCGTGCGGACCCCGAAATAACCGAAGAAAAGAAGCTGAGGTTTCTAATGCCAGGAGTGAAGAAAGAGCTTTTTGCTTGTCTACTCCGTAACCGGCCGAATACAGTGGCTGAATTCGCGTGTGAGGCGGCTGCGATGAAATTCGGGCGAGGCAATACGACCGCCCGGTCAGCGCGCTGTTCTCTGAGACCATCAGTGCTGCAACTGTAAGCTCCGACACACTGCACGAGGCCATCCGAGCAGTGGTCAGGGAGGAGCTTCGAAGGCTTTTTCCAACGACGCCGCAACCTCAAGTGGCTTGCCTGACTGACGTCATCCGAGAAGAGGTTCAACAGGCGCTGGGGACTGCTACGCTTTCAGAAGCACCATGTCAGCCCCAAGCAATCACCTAGTCAGCAGCTCTTCGTCAACCCCGCCCTGCTCCAACCCGTCGTCAAGAGGCCCAGCCATACCCCCGTCCAATGCCGCCCGCCCGACGCCCTGTAGACCAATACCAGACGGCAAGGAAGACCGATGTGTGGCGAACGCCCGATAATCACCCGCTGTGCTACCGCTGCGGAGACGCCGACCACATCTACCGTGGCTGTCCATACAACAGGCTCGGTTTGCGAGGGTTCTCCGTCGACGCCCCACGCCCCCGATACGGCCAGCGCCCTGCTGAGATAAAAGAATACCTCTTCAACACCAACCGAGGACCAGCCCGCTTCAACTGTTCACCGTCGCCCTACCCGTATCAGTCACCGAACCCCGGCGGCACAGCTGACTTCTCACGTGAAAGGTCCCCCAGCCCACATTGAGGAAGCTAAAAGCAGCAACTTCTGGAGGTAAAGTTGCACGACAGCGGAATAACAAAAAGCCTCCGTCGCATGTCCCCGCGCGAGGGACACGAGTAAATGCAGAGCATTGGGGTCGTTTACGTGGCGTAAGGTTGGTGGTGGTGCTGGTTGTGGTAGTTGTTGGTGGTAGTTGTTGGTGGTGGTAGTTGGGTTTGAGAGAAAGAGAGAGGAGAGAGACGTAAGTAGGTAATGGCAACTTGTCATTTATTGCCATCACTTGCACCCCCCCAATCGGTGGGATCTTTATGGTTTGTCTTCTTTTATCTCTCTAGGGGGGGGGCTGCGGATGGAGAGGTGTTCAGTCGGTTGTCGACGTGCTGTGCCCGAAGCTCCGGTCCAGGAACTCGCGCTTGAAGCGGGCGTCGGCACCCCCGAAATCCCGGTGACGTGCCTGCGCAGCCCGCTGGCGTTCGCGGACGGCCTCCGGGGCGGCGTCTAGACGACGACGCTCGGCGGCCGCTTCTCGTGCGCGTACCGCGGGACTCGCGGCTGCGACGCTGACGTGTCGCAGCCGCGTGTCGCGCACGAATCGAAGGGTCCGTGGCCCAGCGCTGACGAGCAGACGCTGCTTCTTCCTGACGAAGGCCTGGATCCGCTGCTCGACGTTGACGCTTGACTGCGGCTTCTCGTTCACGAAGGTCGGCGTCGGCGGCACGCTTACGACGCTTGCGTTCGGCACTGGCAGCGCACCGCCTCGCCGCCTTGTCTTCTGCCGACGTCGATGAAGAGGATGGTATGATGTCTTGTACTGGTTCCGCGACGCTCATGTTGGATTGCGTCGCAGTACTAGTTGAAGGTCTTGCTTCCATCGCTTATCAACTGCGACCGCCGACGAATGCAAGAGAAGAGAGCGCAGGAGTTGACTGGAGTGGCGCCCGCGCCAACCAACCCGCTTTATAGGGGGTGGTTGTATTGCGGTAACGTTTCGTGTTTGGAAGTTGGTGCTATCACGTGTACACCACGAAGCTATCACGCCGCTAGCACGCCGCTGAGTCGCCAACGCACGCCGCTGACGACGTAGTTTGAATGAGTCAAGGATATAAAGCGCGTTCGTAGCCTTTGATTCTGTGTCGTTTTGTGGCGCAGTGGGTAGAGCACCATGTACCTTGCGTTCCGCCCGCAGAGTCGTGGGATCGAAACCAGGCGCCGGTAACTGTTATTTCTTTTTCTTTTTATAGTGTAGGGGGACGCTGGCTGCTGCGGACGCGGACGCACGGGTGACATTGTGAGTTATACAAATGCTCTGCATTTAAAATGAAAACCCTCCAACGACGCAGCGACTCGCTGAATACTATGATTCATGACATGCCCTCAGCCCGACGACCCAATCTAACCCTGACGTGATTCTGGAACACGACGACAGCAAAACGGCGCGACGCGGACCCGACATGACCGAACCTGCGGCTGAGAACACGATGAAGACTACGACGCGTAGTGCCCGACCGTCAACACGTACAAGCCGAGATACGACGCCACGACGCACCCGAATCTCGAGGAAAGCGGCGTCCGACGTTCAGCTGTCCATCAACGGCTTTGATGTAGTTGCCCTGATAGACACGGGAGCACTACTCAGTAATGAGCGGAGCATTTCCGTCTAAGCTGAAGAAAGTTATTGACCAAATGGGGCGGTCCGCACATTCGCACAGCAGGAGGCCACCTCGTGACGCCACGTGGAACGTGCACATCGCGCGTCACCATAGACGCCACAACGCATCCTCCGGCGTTGGTCATTTTGCCTTACTGTTCCCACGACGTAATTCTTGGAATGGACATTTTGACGGACAACAGTGCAATAATTGATCTACAGAACAAGTCCATAACTTTTTCCTCCGATCACTCCATGACGCCGGAACCGAACACCGAACACCGTGCTGCTTTAAGGATCGCCGATGATCATGTCACACTGCCACCCCTCGCGAGCTTGATGATCACCGTCTACTGTGAAGATGCTGTTTCTAACGTCGACGCTATCGTAGAGAGTGACCAAAGGTTGCTCCTCTACCGCGGTGTCTCCATTGCAAGAGGCACTGCGCGCTTTACGCAACGCCAATCTCAAGTTTTGGTCACTAATTTCAGCGAGCAATACCAGCATTTAAACAGGGGCGCTGCAAATGCGTTCCTCGAAGAAACGCACGAAGCAAGTGACGTGATCAGCAGTTGCCGACTTTGAGCGCACACCCAAAGATACCTTTAAGCTTCCGCATCCCTTCGACGTGAATCCGGCGCAATCTCAAGTAGACAGGAACAAGTTATCGGCTTTGCGGCGTCGCTACAGCGAGTGGTTTTCGTCGAACTCTAACTTACGTCAGACACCTCTGCTGAAGCACCGGATAATAACCGAAGATGGAGCCCGACCCACCCGACAGTCACCGTACCGCGTCTCTTCAGAGGAGCGCGAAGCCAACCGGACTCCAGTCGACGGCATGCTCAGCGACGACATTATACAGCCATCGAAAAGTCCGTGGGCTGCGCAGGTCGTACTCGTGAAGAACAAAGACGGAACTTTAATGTTCTGCGTTGACTACCGGCGATCGAACAAAATCACGGACCGCGGAACGGCCTTAACCGCAGAGCTTATGCAAGGAATCTTACACTACAGCAACACGGATCACCGAAGAACGACAGCCTACCACCCCCAAACGAACGGACTAACGGAACGACTGAACAAGACGATCGCGAATATGCTGTCAATGTACGTCGACGTTGAACAAAAGACTTGGGACGAAGTGCTCCCGTATGTTACGTTTGCGTACAACACGGCTATCCAGGGAACTACGCAAATGACGCCGTTCGAGCTTGTCTACGGAAGACAGCCGACTACGATGCTTAACGCCATGCTTCCGCATGTAGAAGACGACGACCCTCAACCCCGACGTCCAAGAATACCTTCAGCGCGCGGAGGAGACCCGCCAATTCGCTCGAGTTCGTTCAATGAAACCGCAGCTGGTGGATGCCGGGCTCTACAACCCCCTACGCCAAGACGTTGGGTACCATCCAGGGGACCGTGTTTGGGTTTGGACTCCCTTCCGACGACGCGAACTCTGTGAGAAGCTTCTGCGACGGTATTTCGGACCCTACCATATTCTAGGACGTGTCGGCCAACTTACCTACGAGGTGATCCCGGATGGTGATTCCGGAACATCATGACGACGCACGCGGCCCGAAGTCGTCAACGTGGTTCGCTTGAAACCTTACTATGCAAGATGACGGACTTTTTTTGTTTGTTTGGACTGCCTTCTATTTTAGCATCGGGGCGACGCACTCTTAGAGGGGGGGAATGCCGCGAAATATGTATTGGTTTGCTTATTTATTGTTTATTTTTGCTGCCGAGCCACGCCCGGCTGTGTTATCTGCGTTCCAAGCAAAGCGCGTCTTCCATTCTTTATTGTTATGCCGCACGGGCTATCCCATTCAGATAAGCAGACTGTTTCGCTTTAACGTCGCTTGCCCAGAATAATCTTGTGTGATCTACAATGTTCTTGATGCGAATCGACGGTTCCAGAAACACTCGCGCGAAAGGTAAACGCCTGCAGAGCAGACGCTGCGGCATTCGACTCGACAACACTCGCCTGCGCAAGTCACTTTGTTGACCGCTGCTTCGCGGCCTCTGTATTCTTTTGATTTGTTAGGGGAGCACAAGTTCGCTCCAATAAACGTGTTTGTCCTTCAACACAACTGCGTCGTACTTGGCTTCGTGACAATATTTACAAGCTAGAAATAAAAGGTCGCTAACGTCGTGGAGCATATTTAAAGCAGAAATTTTGAAAACCTTCACAACCGTGGTGCGTAAAAAAATAGATAACACGTTGTTGCAGACACGAGTCCAACACCCGAACGAAGGTGTTGCAGTGTTTGTTGAAGAGAAGAAGATGCCGTTCTTACAAGATGACCCCAAAATTGCAGAAGAGTAGAAGCTGCGCTTTCTAATGAGGGCGTTAAACGAAAGATCTTTGCTGGACTAATTCGGAACCCCTCGCAAACCAACGCTGAATTTGTAATCGAGCCTTCCACAGTTGCGAAAACCCTTGAAATGCGCTTAAGGCAGTAAGGCCGACCACTCAAGGCGTATTTGGCATACCCCGTCCACCCCTCGAATTATGCATGGAAGTTACGGAAAATAGTCTGCGCCGTCGTTTGAGAACAACTGCGGAAACGTTGCACAACAACAGCGCAGACCCAAGTCGCCTACCTGACCGACCTGATCCGAAAACCCCAACACCCCTTTGGAAGCACCCCGTAAGCCACAAGTTATGGCCTACGCCGAAGCTGTTCGCTGACCCCGCCCAGCTCCAACTCATCGTCAGGAGGTCCCGCTGTACCACCATCCACTGTCGCCCGCCCAAACCCCTGTAGCGCAAAACCAGACGCCGAAGAAGACGGACGCGTGGCGAATCCCCGACAATCGTCCGCTGTGATACCCCCGTGGAGAGGCCCACAATATCTTCTGGGGGCAGAGTACAAACCGTCCGTACCCCTATAAAAGGCTTGTTTTGCAATGCTTGTCCGTCGACGCAAGAACACCCCCTCCCGCCCACCACCCTACTGAAAAAGAATACCTGTCGAACACCAACCGAGGTCCAGCGCGCATAAACAGTGCGCAGTTAACCTGCCCATACCGATCGCAAAGCCGTTGAAGCAAAGAAGACTTCACGCGTAGGAGATCCCCCAGCCCATATAGGGGAAACTAAAAGAAGCCTCTACTGGATGTGAGGTTTCTCTACTGCGAACAACCGAAAACCCTCGAACGACGTAAGCATGCACGGAAGACCGTGATTAATGACTTTTCCTAAGAACTAATACCGAATCCTAATCTTGACGTCACTGTCGAACACAACGATAGCCGCACGGCGCGACGCGTATCCGATACAACCGAGCCTGCCACTGAGAAGACGATGGCAGCGATGACGCATAGTGCCGAAACCGTGAAAACGCACAAGCCAATACACGACGCCCAGATGCACCCGAAATTCGAGGAAGGTGGAGCCCGACGTCCAAATGTCCAGCGATGGTTTTGGCAAAGTCGTCCTCATTGGCACGGGAGCCAGCTACTCAGTTTTGAGCCGATATTTCGTATCTAAGTTGAAGGAAGTTACAACCAGATGGGACGGTCCGCCCATACGCACAGCAGGAGGCCGTCTAGTAACGCCAAGTGGAACATGCACATCACGCGACACCAGAGACGGCACCACGTACCTTGCTGATTTTACCGTTTTGCGTCAGTGCTGCCGCGCCGTAATTCTCGAAATCGACTTTTTGACAGACAACGGTGTACTTTATCTGCAGACCAAGTCGATAACTTCTTCCTCCTATCACTCCATGTCGCCGGAACCAAACCCCAGACACCGCGCTGCTGTACGGATCGCCCATGATCAGGTCATTCTGCCAGACCGCGCAAGGTCGATTATCACCCTCTACTGTGAAGATGCTGTCCCTCACTTTGACGCTATCATGGAGTGAAAAAAGTTTGCTTCTCGACCGTGGTGTCTCCGTAGTAGTAGGCATTGCCCGCTTTCGGCAAAGCAAATCCTACATTTTGGTCACTAATTTCACTGGAAACTAACAGCATCTTAACTAGGGCTCTGCAATCACGTTCCTCGTAAAAGCGTGCGAAGCTTGTAACGTGATAGAGGTTGCCGATTTGAAATGCGCACACGAAGATGTCTTCAAACTTCCGCATCCGCTCGACGTGAACCCGGCGCTACCGCAAGAAAAACGGAAGACATTTTAGGTTTGCAGCGTTGCTACAGCGAGTGCTTTCCGCCGAACTCAAAATTACACCAGGCACTTCTAGCGAAGCCCCGAAAAATAGCCGAAAAGAGAGCCCGACCTACCGGTCAGTCACCGTACCGCGTGTCTTGACTTAGGCGGGAAGCCATCCGCACACAAGTCGAAGACATGCTCAGCGACAACGTTATACATCCATCCGAAAGCCTCTGGCTTGCGCCGGTGGTACTTGTGAAGGAAAAGACGGTATATTGAGGTCCTGCTTTGACTACCGGTGGCTGAAAAAAATAATTAAAAATGACGTGTAATCCCTGCCACAAATTGACAACGCCCTTGACCACCTCTGCCACGCGAAGTACTTCTCTTCGCTGGATTTAAACACACCTACTGGCAAATGGAAATGGACGAGAGAGACCGAGAAAAGACTGAATTCATAACCCCGGACGGCCTATACTTTCGTGATAGTGACATTAGTGCTGAGCACGCACCAGCATCTCTTTGAAAAGTCATGGACACTGCGCCAGCTGGCGTGAAGTGGTACACCCGCCTCGTATACCTCGACGTCGTGTAGTATTTGCGTGGATGTTCGACGAAGACCATGCAAGGCTGGAGCCTGTACTTGAGGCCGTTGGTAGACCGGGGATAACGCTGAAAGCTGAAAAATGCGGCGTCGTGTACGAAGAAGTCACGTTATTGAGCCATGTCTGCAACACCGAGGGAGGCCTGCGTGACCCGCCTAAAGCATTAGCCAGAGCGAATTTCTCAAACCACCCGCCGGGGTGGGTGAGTGGCTAAGGTGTTGCGCTGTTGAGCACGAGGTCACAGGTTTGATTCCCGGCCGCAGCGGCCGCATTTCTGATGGAGGCGAAAAGCAAAATCTCCCGTGTGTATGAGATTTCGGCGCGCGAGTTGCGTCGGCGAACTTAACCTTAGAATCAATCAATTTCCCAAACAGAAAGCCAAGAATGGCGCGCTAAGATTCCTCGGACTTTGCGCGTATTACCGGCATTTCGTGTGTAACGTCGCAAGCATTGCAGAGCCACTCATTTACTTCACGAACGATAGCACGCCTTTCAGCTGAAAACAAATGCAAGAGGAAGCATTCGGTGAGCTGCAACAACGTTCCTTCCTTCCTTCCAACAGGCCTTCCAACAGATCGGAATGGACTTCTGCGCCCGTTCCGTACATCATGATAGAAAAAAACTGGATTGTCGCATCAACCGACTGTGTGACGCGCTACGCATATACGGCTACTCTTCCGCGGGAGACTTCAGAAGAAGTCGCAGATTTCTTTATCAATCACGTTGAGCTGCGACATGGAGTTCATGAATTAGTGATCAAGGACCGTGGAGCTGTATTCTCTTGGGAGCTCAAGCGAAGCGTCCACGTTAGAGCAACATGGATCACCAGAAGACCACGGCGTGATGCCCTCAGACAACGGACTAACCGAATGCCTAATCAAGACAATGGCCGATATGCTGTCTATGTACGTCGGCGTTGAGCATAAAACATGGGACGCAATGCTGCCCTATGTCGTATTTTTGTAAAATACAGCTGTCCAGGAAACCACGCAGATGACTTCATTTGAGCTCCTCTACTGTCGCTAGCCGACGTCGATGCTCGATGCTATGCTTCCAAAGGTACACGACGAAGATTTCTGCAGGGACGTCCCAGGGTACGTGCAGCGGGCAGTCGAAACCCGGCAGCTCGCCCACCTACGTAGTAAACAACAGCAGCTGGAGGATGCCTGACCCTACAATCTCCTATGCTGCGACGCCAAGTGTCACCCATTTGGTCTTTTCTGGGTGTATACTCCCATTAGAAGATGCGGACTGAGGGAGAAGCTCCCTCGATGGTACGTCGGACCTTACACAATCCAACGACATGTTGGCCAACTTTTAACGAGGTTGTCAGCGACAGTGATTCCGGAACATCGCGACGACGCACCAGGCACCAAGTCGTCTACGTGGTTTGTCAGAAGCCTTACTACGCAAGATGGCGGATTTCTTTTGATTTGTTTGGTCGGTCGTTTCATTTTAACATCGGATCGGAAACGACGTAGGAAGGGGGGATATGGGGCTTCAGCTCCCCCCTTCCCGAATTTTGCCGCGGTGCAATGCACGGCCACCAAGGCAACCCACCTGCAGTGGAAGCCGGATTTTGTCTAGGACCTCAGCAATACTGTCTGGAAAGCGCACCTAACCTCCCTTGGCGGCGCGTTTCCCTCCTGGCATGCGTAACTCCTGTGCAAAAGCTTCATCGACGGGGGTGTTCCGCGAGCGAGCGCTCCTCAATGTGACGGAGAAGTGTTGCTGAGAACACACATGGGGAGATTCTCGGGCGAAAGAGCAGGTGTGGCTGCTTCAGTATCTCCATTGAATCGGTGACGCCGCCAGGAACGAAACCGCTGACGACTTCAGACGTCGTCTCCCGACTCTTCATGCTGGGAATTGATCCTGGAACTTGCTGCTGTGGTGCAGTTGATGTGGAAAAACGATCCAATTGCACAGAGACAAAAATACGTGGTTTTGGGGCACGAGCGGCGCCACAGCTGCAAAAAGAGAGAGAGCGAGAGTGAAACTGTAATCCAAGTTAAAATGATCATATTTGTCGTAGCACTCTTCAAGTCGAAGCTTATTTCGCTGGTACGGCCGGCTGTCTTCGCCCTTTCCGCTAGCAAAAGCTGCGTTCCAGGACAGGAGCTGACCAGCTTACTGTCCCATTGCACTCTTGAGGGCATTGGGGAAAGAACTGGGTTTAGTTGACAGTGTGCCTGGGGCTTGCCAGTGAATACACAGGGGATCATAACGAGTAGGATTGAAGGGATGTGGTCACGGAGGATGTGGGCAGGTATTGGTCTATAGTTGTGTCAAGATGATGACCTTCAATCTAAGTGGCCTGAGCGGAGACAGGTGGATATAACGTCCCTCGCTAGTCGGTAATGCTGGGTTATGTCGGCGTATGTGAGGAGTAGTCGCCAAGTGCGCTCCTACTCTTGCGCAGGGTGGGCGTGTTCTCGGGCCAGGATGTGTGCCGTCTGGTTGTGGCGAAGAGCAGAGTGGGCCGGAGTTCATGTTTTTTTCCCTGGCTTATGTCGGGGTCGTTGGGGGAGAACCCGAAGCGCATGCAGTGAAATCCTACCTGCTTGGTATTCTCGGCTGGTGGTATCACTGTCCGGAATATTACTTTGCCCTTTGCCTGCGACAGAGAAAGGGTGGTAGCCGCCTCTTGAGCCTGCTGGGTGTTTATATAAGATCTTTAAGGTCTTAAATAATGTTCTAAATAAGACTTTAAATAAGGTTGGTACCGGGGGTAACGACATCCGATTCCTCCAATTCCTCCCCATTCCTCGCGCATTCCGCAGCGCTTCTATAGACGACGTTGTCTTGGCCTCGATACTGTTTTTCTAAAGAAATACAGTCTTGTTATGCGTCTTCCCTCGTGACGTTGAGGGGAGATATTCCGGGGATATGGTAGGACAAGAATTTCGGTCCTGGTGGCAGTCGCGATGTCCACTGCGTTTTCTGTAATGGGCGGCACCGTGTTCTCGCTCCGAGAGAACGACCCCCGTCTGTCCAAACGCAGTTAAAACCTGGAAGGAATCGAGCTTGGTTCTAGTGCATACACATGTGACTGTCCATATCTGTCTCGCGTCGTAGGCGTCTGATTGCTTGTGTAACACACCAACCCAAACCCAAACTGCTCGACCATAGAGAACAGCTGACAGGTTGCATTTAGGCGCAAGGCTTGTACGTTTAAAGTTCCCACCAGCACAACTGGTGTGTCATCGGTAGCGGCATGAAGGCAAGCTGTGCATGCACGCCACCCTGCTTCCGTCCACAACCAGTGCACGCATAAACCGGCAACCGGGGATAGGAGTGGCTTATGCGCGAAATACATGGCCAAAAATGTATTAAGGACGAAAAGTTGGGCTGATTGCTTAGACGATACTGGGTACATTTTACATGCGCAAAAGCCGGATCACACGAGTAAGCAAATGACAGGACGAACGCTAGGCATCAACTGAATATATTACAAAGTACACATACACGCTGTGACAGAGGCGCATGCGCCAGTAAAAAAAAGGGGGAAGAGAAAGGGACACTTATTAATCAACACGTGTGCGGGTTAATCTTCGCTGCAAGAACCTCACTTCTTTAGAGGACAAAGCCACAGAAGGGGTGCTCACACACTCGTCGCCTTCTTGATGAATACAATATGCCTCGTAGATTTCGCGTTCGCGTTGGGAGCGTGACGTGCGCAAGACGTGTGTTTTTCGAATGATGGAGAGCATTCGAATGCTACGAGGCATATTGCATTCATCGAGAAGGCGACGAGTGTATCAGCACCCCTTGTGTGGCTTTGTCCACTAAAGAAGTGAGGTTCCTGTAGCAAAGATTTACCCGAACACGTGTTGATTAATAAGTGTCCCTTTCTCTCTCTCCCCCCTGTTTTTTTTCATTGGCTCACGTGCCACTGTCATAGTGCGTTTGTGTATTTTATAATAAATTATGTTGATGTCTAGCGTTCGTCCTGCGATTTTCTTACTCGTGCGGTCCGTATTTTGCGCTGGTAAATTGTACCCAGTAGGGCCAAAAATGTCGCTCGGAAAGTCTTTCATGCTGAAAAAAGGGTTATGGGCTCACGTCGGCGTTTAAAGTGGGCGAGTAACTCTGCTAACCGCTGATAAGTGCGCTACCACCGTTATCAGCTGATCGCGCATCTTATAAAAGAGGCGTCGGTGGTGGTGAGAAATAGCAGTTGCGGTGTCAGCCGTGGCGAGGAGGAGTGCCGCAGCGGGGCCGAGTAAATCAGCGTCACAGGAATGAAAACTGGGGGTGTTAGACATATACTGATCGCAGTAAAGGAAAAGCGCAAGAAAATGCATAATTTTTTATTATTCACCAACAAGTTGTTCAAACTACACAACACAAACTGTTGGGCCAATAGCCGAAGCTAGTTTAAGCCCATTACATAAATACACAACACAGCAGCAAACATTAAACAGGTGAGTCAAAAGATACTGATTACGAAACAATGCACGAAAAACAAATTACAAAAAGTTGAACGGAACAAAAAAGGAACCGGAGTTCTTGCGAAGTTGGACAGGCAGTACCTTTTAGTGTAAATGCAAAGTTATTAGCTGTTTTTATTTCTATAGGTAAATTGTTCCAAACATTTGCTCCATCCGTTATATTGTAGTAGCCGTTGACAATAGTTATTTCGGGTTACAGGCAAGTTAAAATTCTCGTTACTAGCATTCCTAGTGTTCCTTGTAGGTGACGCAAATAAATGTATTGAAAAACGATGGCAATGGAGAATAATTTTGTTGACAACTAGACAGACCTCATTTCACCGAATGCAAGAATGGAAGTATTTGAAGATCAGAGAATAACGGACGTCTGCGAACACAATAGTTAGAAAATGTCATAGTACGTAATGCTCGTTTTTGAAGGCGGATCATGGGATATAATTAAGTTTTATATGTGAACGCCCAAGATTCGCAACAATACGCCAATGAACAATCAAAGAGTAGACAGTAAATAACATTCAGAACATAGATACTGAAGTACGTTCTACTTCTTGAAAGGCGTAACAGGACGATGCAAGTTTAGAGGAAATCTTTTCTATATGCATTTTCCAGTTCATATGGCAGTCCCGAGTCACGCATAGAAAATTGATAGAGTCAACTTGCTGCATCAAACAACTATTAAAATTTTTTTGTCATGAAGTCTGCATCAAATTGCTTATGTGGGGAACAAAAAAGGTTGTACTTCGTTTTCGAACTGTTTAAAGTTAATTTATGCCCATTAAGCCATTTTTATAAGCGCAACAACTCATGATTTATCGCACTTACTACATGTTCAGCGGATATTCCTCTGACAATATTTGCGGTATCGACCGCATACATTATGACTTTAGATGATGTCAAATACGTAGAAAGGTCGCTAGCATACAGGGAAAATAGCGCCGAACCGAGGACTGATCCCTGAGGAATACCTGTTGAGATTTGTAATTGTGATGATGAAACATCGGCAACACAAACATACTGTTTGCGATTGGACAACTAGCTGGAAAAGAATTCTAGGGTGTGTCCCTGAAACCCATAGTGTTCTAAAATGTTCAAGAGAATCGAATGCATTACGGAGTCGAAGGCCTTTTTGAGGTCAAGAAATACCGCACCCGCTATTTCGCTGTTTATGTAAGGAGGAGTACACTTCTTGAGTAATGCCATTACAGCATAGGACGTGCACCAATTTGTAGTAAATCCATGTTGGGCTGACGTTATGATGTTATGTTCTATGTATTTGCGTAGATGAACAGAGATACGTTTTTCAAACACAGTGTTTATAACGCTCAAGACGGATGTTGGCCGATAACTGCAAGGGTCATTACGGTCACCACTTTTAAAAATTGGTGACACTCTAGGTACTTTTAGATTGTCAGGGTATACCCTTTATTATGGCATAAATAAACAGACGAAGTATTTGGGGCCCAAGTACACCTTCACCTCATCGTGCTTCAGTACACGAACGGCTATACCATCATGACCGGCGGCTTTCATGTCTGTCAGCATTGATATCACGTTCGCAATTTCAGGATAGTCAATTTCGTCAATCGTAAAGGAGCATATCATCGCGTTGCCGGTTGCATTTCATCGCGTCGAAGGAACCTGGCTAGCTAAGGGTGACCCGACGGTAGTAAAGTATGAATTAAATTTTTATACGGTACTAGTATCAACTGAGTTTGGAATGACAGAAGTTTTAGTGGGTTTGCCTCCAACGTTATTGATAACATCCTACATTTTTTTAGCATTGCCTTGCGCTTGCTGCACCGGTAAAAGTATTGTACTCTTTCTTTCTTTTTCTTATCATATCGACCACTTTGTTCCTAGAGAGTCGGAATTGCTGCGCCTAGAAGTCGTTCTGCTTATGTAGCTTCCCTTTACGATACCACGCGTTTCGTTCTTTTATGGCGTTCGCTATGGGCTTTGTCATCCAAGGGCAGTGTGGTTTCTCGTACTTACAGCTATGGTGGGTTGTGGAGCTGGAAATTATGGACCATAAAAAACTAACCAACTTCAAAAAGTCTGTATGCACGGAAGTGTGTTGTGAAGCTTGCTGCGCAGCTGGACATAATCGATCCTCGCATTCGTAGTAGTTTTCCTGTTATCGGAAGCAGCCTGTTCAGTGTGAAGCAAATCAAACACAGGATAATGGTCGCTCACGCATTCCGGGTAACTGCCAGCAAAGACTGAGCCAATGTTACACCAAATATGGTCAGTGGTCCTAGGGGTATTTTTGTGATTCTGGTAGGCTATTATTCAGGGTATAAAAACTATACGACTGCAGAAGTAATGTGTTCTCAATGTTTTGTCCCGTGGAGCTGTCAATGTTAAAGTCACCTGTAATAATTAAAGGGTGTTTATTGCCGAAGCTGAAAATGTTTAGATTATTTTTTATTCTGTCAAGGAAAAGCCACACGCTAGAACTATAAGGTCCATAGACGACGGCTACAACTGTTCCAGATGTCAGTGTTACATATATGGTTTCTGAGACATCGTCAATAACCCATACAGCTTGTATAACGTTATACAGCAAGGAAGACTTGATAAGAAGTGCTACTCCACCACCACGCGATGATGAATCCCTGCAAGATGACACGAAGTTATACCCATGGAAAGAAATGTGCTCGCCGTTGTTTAACCATGTATCAGATAAAGCAGAAACATCGAACTAAACTGGTGCCTGCTCAGGAAACTTAACAACAAGTTCTCGTTTTTCCGTAAACTTCGAATATTACAGTGAGCAACGAAAAAATATGAATGCTTGCAAAACTCTCGGTTGTCCTGGATACATGTAAAATAGCAGACATTTATTTTACTTTGGCCAAGTCCTTCTCAGTTGCTACGTGCAGAACCCGAGAATTCTCTGTCTTCCTCATCAGGAGCTTGCCTTGTAAGACCCAAGCGAATGCCCAATTGATTTCTCTTTTTTTCTGCACAACCTTACCGAGGAGCACCTTATTCTCTGGGCACAAATGTTCGTTCGCATACACTGGCTCGTTGCTTTCGTACCCCAGCGTAGATGCCAAGAGCCTCTGCGTACGTTCCTTCTGTAGAATTCTATCTCTTTTCGTTCTCGGAATGAATTTCACAGCAGTATTTTCTTGGTATTTATTTTTAGTTGGAACGTGGTGACTTATATCGATGTCGTCTGGACATAGCTTAGCTTTTAATGCAGTAGCAATAGTTGCTATTACGTCAACCAATGACGCCACGGGAGAGGCAGGCACACCTTTTATGTCCAGGTTGTTACGCCTGCTGTATTTGTTCAGTTCCTTGATTTCTCTGCGCATGTACAGGACTTGCTGCTGCAGCAGCCTCGCTTCGTCCTCTTTTTCCTTCTGCTGTTCCTTTACAACGGAAAGTTCCGCGTATGTTCTTTTGACGCCAGCCTTTAATTGTTCGAAGGTCTTATTCATGAATTCCATGGATTTTTTTACCTTCTGTATTTCATCTAGAGAAACCTTCTTGTTATCGGCTATACCATTGATATCGTTTCGAATGCCTGTGGTAACCCGTTCGATGCCTAACGCCAGTGCAATAAGAGCCTTAGAGAGTTCCTTAATGTTATAAGGCGGATTGTTATCGAGCGCTTGCCCAAGTGTTTTCAGAGGGTTTGTTGGTGACATAGCTAGTGAAAACAAGTGAGCACAACACGCAAAGAAAAACAAACGAAGCGATCCAGGAGCCCTTGCTTAGTTACAGAAAGAAGATATGTAAAGACATACCTGCAATAGCGAAAGTACACGCTTAGTGTTACCGACGTGTTTGCGGCTCCCTGGATGGCTCCGTTATGGGCTGTGTGGAGCTGCGTCGGCCCTTTTATACTGCAACACGATGCGCCGATCAGCACAAGACCATGACGCTGTGCGCAGGTGGTGCCTCCTCAACTCTTGCGCTGCTGCAGGAATCGTTGCGCTATTGTCATGAACCGCCGCTGATCCGCGCAGCCAGAAGATTTAGACAAAGCAGACAAGCCACGCACAGATGGCAAGGTTCTTCCGCAGTGTAGGACGATGATGGGCCTGCAATAGGGAAAGCACACGCTTAGTGCCCCGAGGTGTTTGCGGCTGCCTGGATCAGGCGCACTAAAAACAAAGTGTGGCCACCCTCAGTTTACATCGAGAAGTTATCGATAATATAAAACCTATGTCTACTAGGTAAGTCCCGATCAAGCTGTTTTGCGGTTCCTAGATATTCTGCATAGAATCTGCGACGGATCTGCTTCCTGACACCGCTCCACTGTGAGAGAAAAGGCCGCATGTGTTTCTTGGCCACTGGCTGGTCGTCGAGAAAAGGCGGCCCAGATCGTCAACAAGTCTGTCGCAGCAGGGGGACCGTGCGCAACGGACGTCAACGTTTCCATTAATCTTTTCCGGGATGGGGAGTTTTTAACGTATATTTTTTACTCTTTGCACTTCTGAATTCCGCTGCCTCTTCTGCCTCTGCTGCTAAGGGTTGACGGATTGTGTAGTGTTGACTGCTTATGACCATGACTGAACTTAGTGACTTTGAACGTGAATTTAGCGACGAAATGTGCAAAGTGGTAGCGGGACTCCGACGTAAATGTTTTCAGTTATATGCGAAATGATTCCGAAATGAAAAAAGAGAATACCGCACTAAACCGTCAGATGCGAAGATTTTGCAGGAGATTTTTCAGGATGTTGGAGGATCGAAGATTTTGCAAGATCGATGTTTTGGCGTTTAGCAGTAAGCCTACATCGTTGAAGCAACAAAAATAAGAACGTTGATTTGTGATAGCGTGCCGGTATATATAGCGTGCGGCCGCTGCATTGTCACAGCCAAGCGGTACAAGAACAGTGATACGCAAGACAGATAGAAATGGGCGCATGCGCCGCTGACAGAATACTTCTCCCTCCGTAGGATAGCTAGACCTTTGAAATCAACATACACGTGACTTGGTTAAAGTCGTAGTCGTAATGAAGGCGGATGGGTTGTCGCCTTTTCCGGGTGGACCGCCTTGGTTGAGGTTGTAGCGTTGGGCTTGCCCTCCACTCCGGCGAAGTCGCTGTTGACGTTGGCCGTACCGTAGACTGCGACCGTCCATTTTCCTGGAACAGGTTTTTGCCGTCGGAATCGTCTTCCGCTACGTCCCTCTGGAAAGATTCACGTGTGGCGAGAAGGTGTTCCCGGTTCCTTCGAAGCATCTGATTATCTTCTGTAAGGACGCGATAAGACCTTGGTGCCACCTTAATTAAAACACGAGCCTTGCGATCCCGTGTATTCCCATGGACTCTTACGACTGCATCTTTGTTGAGTTCTAGCAGAGTTTTCCCTCTCGACGACTTCTGTTGGCATGACTGGCACCTGAAGTCCTGGCGTCCAGAGCACGATCTTCATTCCGCCAGCTGATTCCGTAGTTTCCTGCCCTCCAGCAATTCTCCTGGACATTGGCCCTCGTCCAGTGTTGTCTAGCGATAGCTGAGTAGACCCAGCCAGAAGTCTTCCTTCCTTTCAACAGTCTTCTTCATGATTCTTTTGACAATGTGAAATCCCTTTTCTGCGAGCCCGTTTGACCACGGGAATCTCGGACTGAAAGTCACGTGCGTGAAGGCATAACTGGAAGCAAAGAGAACTCATAGGTTGCTAATTGGGCACCGTTACCAGTGCGGACTTCAAAGGGAATTCCACATCTGGAAAAAAGTGAGCTAAGTTTATTTATGACAGTGCCCGTAATTGTGTCCGGCAGCTTTTCGACTTCAGGAAAGTTCAAAAACGCATCAAACACGCACAGGTAGAAGATCCCCGCGTACATGAAGATGTCAACGGCAATTTTATATCAGCCATGCTCTGGGGTTGCCCTGAGCACTATCGGCTCACTTTGTTGCCTTTACGCGTACTTTTGGAAAACAGCGCAGCTTTCTACCAGCTTTTTGATGCCTCCATTCAGACCTGACCAGATAGCAGTCGACGGGCCCTTGCTTTGCACCTATTTATGCCTAAGTAACCTTCATAAATGTGACCCAGCATTTCAGCTACCATACCCTTTGGCATGATGACCTTTGTTCTTTTACGGGCAATCCCTTGACCTTCGGTGAACTCTGAGCTGAAGATTTTCTTTTTTTTAATTTGCATTTTTGCCATGCGGCATATAATGAAAAGATAAGACATTAGGTAGAATAAAAATACCGGGTACAAAAGCACATGTAGTCAGGAAATTGATGACCCTGTACCAGTCTAAAGGTAGGCATGGAGTCCGGTCTCGTGTAAAATCTTCAGCAGCGACCTGCAGTAGCGGTCTTCGTGCACACACCGGTTGAAGTCCCCCGGTTTATTCCACCGAAGACCAACCAATCTTAGCGCACTGTACCGAGCTGTTCTGGTTTCTGTGCACGTCCACAAGAGATGATTGACATCAGCTTCAGCCGCGGAAGCCGGACGCTTGGGACATGTTCCTGGGTCTTCTGGTGCGGGTCTCCAAGTCCAGGTGACTGAAGGTGTGAGAGCCACCCCAGCCCGAAGCCTCCTCAGAGAAACTTCCTCCACCCGGGAAAGATTAGGGGGGAGGGAGCAGACACACGGGGGAATTAGGGCACGTGTGTGCCTTCTGAGAAGAGATTTCATGGCTAAAAGGCAGGAGCGTGGATCACTAGGAAGAGAGCTAGGGGCGGATTCAGATTCAGGTGGGGCTGGTGGGTGCGAACGATTGTCCGCTAATTGGTTGAAAAAATTGTTACCGTGCCCCTGTACCCAATGTACGCGTACCATTAGCTGTGCTGTCATGTGGAGGCTGTGAATGTGCTGGCAAATCAGGGCAGTCTTTTTCACTTGCTTTAGGTGCTTCAGAGCACTGAGTGAGTCTGTGTATATATGCGCCTCTTTGATGTTAGGGAGGGCACTTGCCGCTTGGATTGTGTCATATACAGTCTGGAGTTCCAGTAGCAGTGGGTCTGGCGAGTCGGTGGAATAATAGCGCGAGCCTTTCAGTGCTGAGTGTGTGGAACTGACGAAAGCGGTCCGTCCTCCGTGTGGGAGAAGGGCTGCGTCTGCGTACAATACACAGTAACCTTCAGGAACTGTGGTATCGGAAGTTGGCGCTGGCTGTTCACGGCGACAAAGCTTCGTTGTCTTGTTGGTTGTTATTGCTGTATAGAGCCATGATGGAAGGTCGTCTATGGCTAAAGTCGCGGGAGGCTCTTTACAGAAATACGAATGGAGAGCTCCGACCATAGGTATGTAAAAACACTTGAGCTTTCTTGCTTCTTCACGCTGATTTACAAGCTCCGTGATAGTATTGAGCTGAGCGTGCACCTGTAAGATAAGAATCGGAGTGAGACGGGGAAGTGCCGTGATGGTCGCATGGCCTCTCTGTTGATAGCCTCAAGCCTCGCCCATTATTGTGCTGTCAGTCTGTGAAACTGCGCCTGGTAGAGTAAGCGCGGCTGTAGATCAGCGCGTACAAGTCGCCGAGCAACCTCCGTGCGGGCTCCTCCACTCCGCGTGGCAATCCTGCGGATCAAGTGCAAGGTCGTCGAGGAGTCTTTCCGTGCCTTTCGGAGCCAATGGATACCTGAACCCGACTGGTGGATCTGAAGTCCGAGCACCCGCAGCTCTTCCTTGGCTGGTATTGCGGCTGAACCAATCTTAAGTTGACAGTTAGCCTTGGAGGCTAACTTCCTCCCCGCCTTATTAGCCACTTGTATATAGCCAACCCTTCTCAGCGGAAATTTCCAGCCCGGCTGATTGCGCACAGGCATGAAAAACATCGAGGGCTTGCTGCAGATGACGAAACTGCAATCCGAGGTCTCGGTTTGTAGACCACAGTGTGACTACTTCAGCGTAGATGAGAAATTTAACACAAGGGATGTCTTGTAGCTTCCATGCCAATGGTGCAAACGCGATGTTGAACAGTAGAGGCGCTAGCACGGAACCTTGCGGTACCCCACGGTTAGATTCGAACAGGCCAACAGGCTTTCCGTCCACTCGTACTGAAAACGTCCTTGAGCACAAGAAGGAGTGTACCACTTTGGTGACATGAAGTGGAACCCCCAAAAACTCCATGTTTCTAAGTATTGTTTTGTGTTCTACGTTGTCATAAGCCTTGGCAATGTCGGTAGCCACCACAGTTCGCACAAGGTGGCTGTGAGGGGAAACATGCAAAATACCGTCAGCCAGAACAGACAGGCCGTCCTCGGTACCCAGGTGCTGTCTGAATCCGATTTGAGCGGGATGATATTTTCTATTGTGCTCCAGCCACCAGGATAACCGAGTGGCCACTATTCGTTCAAATATCTTGCATATTGTAGGTGTCAAGGAAATCGGGCGAAGTGCACTAATACCAGTGGGAGGTTTTCCCGGCTTGGGGATTGGCACTACCACTGAGTGTTTCCACTCGGGTGGAATGACACCTTTAGCCCATACATCATTCAATGAGTAGAGTAGTGCTTCCAAAGCCTCCCCCTCCAAGTTCTTGAACAGCTCATATGGGATTTCATCATACCCTGGAAAAGAGTGCGCCTTGGATTCTTCAATGGCCGCGATGTACTCGGCCAGCGTAAATGGGTCGGTTATTCCTGAGACGTCCGATACATCAACACAGGGAGGGGCGGCCGGAGCTTGTCAGTAGTTCGGAAAAAAACTGACGGCCGCTCTGTCCGCAAACTCCCCTGGGCTGATGTTGAGAGCCAGGCGAATGCTAGTTGATAGATCCATCACGCTGCCACCCCGCTCCATGGCGTGGAAGGTTCGCATAAGGCCTTGTTTCCAGTACCAGAGCCAAGACCAGCGCACCAGTCATTCCACCAGCGTCGTGACAACTGCTTCTCGTAGCGTCGAGCTTGTGCTGCGATACGGGTATCCCTGACACGAGCGTAGAGTTGCGTCGGGTGGTGATTAGCATGGAGCTCTGCTCGGCGGCGCTCTGCCCAGAGTTTAGGTAGGTGCATATCGGGCGTCGGCTGATCCTCATTCACTGTTGCATGTACAGTGCAGTCTGTGAGGACGGACTGCAGCGTAGAAATGAGATTCTCCGCAGTTAGCAAAAATTCTCGTTCATCAGAGCGGACCTTGTCCCAGTGAACAATTCTGACCTGGCGACGAAGCTTTTGCAACTTCTTCGCGTGCAGGCCAACCAAAATTGGTGAATGGTCGCTTCCCCAAGCATCTGGCTCCGGATTCCAGGAAGGGTTCCCGGGGCCAAGCCACCAAGTAAGGTCCGGTGCATGAGACCGAGTTGACGGGTTGGTAGGTGCGGTAGAGTTAAGCAAGGAAAAATTCATGTCCGTGAATGTGTCGTGAACTGGTACTCCTCTTTTAGTGTTGTGGTCGCATCCAGACAAAGTGTGTGGGGCGTTAAAGTCCCCTTTTACGAGTATGGGAGTGCCTGGGTACGTTGCCCTAAGGTGGTGGAGCCAACCTAGGTTAAGGCGTGCTCTGCCTGGCCTTTCATAAAAGGACACAAGGAGGGGTGTTTTGGCTGGGCTTGTTAAAACTGCAACCACCTCCTGAAGTTGGTTACACAATTTCTGAAGGTTGATTGGTGTTTGAGGAACACTTCTAACTATGTATACTGTCGCTTTTCGAGGTGAATCACCACTGTGGTTATCCGGGTGGTAGGAGTATGATAACCGATGAAGTGGGGGAGAGGGCATAGTTTGTTTTACTCCTGTAAAAGGAGTGCCCACACTTGGAGTTTACCGGAGTGAATTTTGGTTTTTAGCTCTCCTAATTTGTTCGAAAGACCTCTACAGTTCCATTGTAGGATGACCGGTTGACGGCTGGACGGACACTTAGCCATGGCGTAAGCTAGCTTGTATTAGTTGGGTTAGCTTGGAGAGGGTTTCAAGTATAACGGTCTAGATGGCTGGATCACAGGGGGTTGTCTTTTGAGCGTTGAGCCGCATCTGTAAAGGCACATTTTGCGTTCCTTGCAGTGCGCGTTCTTTACGGAGAGCTGCTACGCGTGTCTTCCTTTGCCGCAGTGCATCAAGCTGTTTAGATAGGTAGGCTATTTGTGTATCCAGGTCTTCGTCAACCGAAACAGCTTCATTCAACTCCCAGGAGTCTTTTGGCGTTTGCTTTGGAGGTCTGTGATTTTTAGAATCGGGCCCCTGGAGAACGTCCGAATACCAACCACCTGTTGCATCGGGTTCCCCAGGCTCTTCTACTGCAGAACCGTCAATGGGTTCCAGGACCTGGAATCGATTGTACAGTGTAGCCCTTGCTTAACTAGTTTCCCGACGGCGAGCGCGGGCTGTGGCGCGCTGTTTAGTGGGGCACTTTTCCGATGTTATTTCATGGTCGTCCGTCTTGCAAAGCCCGCAACGATAGCGTAGCTTGCCGTCGGAGTTTATTCTCTCTGTGTCCACAGTTGCCATCGGACAGTAGTTTTGCTGGTGACCTTGTTTAAAACAACGGTAGCAGTACATGGCTCGTAGCCGGAAAGGATTTGGGTGCAGTACACAGCCATTGTAATAAAACCTTTCCGGTGTGGTAGACGAACCTCGTACGCTGACTAGGTAAGTCCTGCTCTTACCCATACGTGGGACAGCCAGCACCTCGTGTGCGGGGGACCGTAACTCACGTAGAATGGTCGCAGGGGAGTCATTTTCGTGAAGGTCATACAGGACGCAGCGCTGCACACTGGCCCCAGAGGCAAAGTAAGAGTGCACTGTCACGGCACCATCGGTGGAGATCGGGATGCTGTTAATACCACAGACCTTGTAAGCGTCACCCAGACTGGCAAGGTGGACGCTTATTGTATTGGATACCTTATGAACCACGAACCCCTGATAACCCTGGGTGTCTAGGCACCGGTCTATCAATTGTTGAACTAATTTACTGAGATAGTGGTGACGTCAAACCTGGTGGTCGGTTTAATGTGAACCCGGAATGAGCGGTCGGGGGGTGGGGTTAGGTAAACAGCAGTACGAGAACTGCTTCAAGCAGGAGCGGGTGTGGTGGAAGCATCTGGGGTGGCCCTCACCTTCTTAGTGGGTGGCGTATCCTGTGCGGGGATCGTTGCGTGCTTTGCGCAGGCTGCTGGCACTTCACTTCCAGGCACAGAAGAATCGTAGTCCATCTCTTGGGTATGTTCCGATGAGGTGGCGGGCTGTTGAATTACGGGCTCTCCCATCACTGGCTCCTGTTGTTGGGTCAACTGGATGTCGGAACAGCTTGGCTGGTTCAGTGACGCTGAATCTTGCGTGCAGAGGGCGGCCGATGCCGGCACTTGCGTAGCGTCCATTTCAAACAACATTTTAGTTCTTCGCTGTTTGTCAGGCAGCGCAGCACAGTTTGTAAATCTGGGTCAGCGGATGTTGCTCCTGCTAGACCAAACATTTTGTTGCTTACCAGTTCTGAAGGAACGCTCCCTGCATGAACGTCGACGTCATCTTATGTGAAGTCATTCAAAATATACAGGTTCCGCGGGCGACGACCTAGCTAAAATATCAGCCAGAAACCGCTGTTTACCTGTGGTAAAGTCAAAATAATCGAATCCGAGTAATCGCAGAAAAAACCGCTCAAGTCGAGGTGGCAGGTCACCAGTGGCATTCGAAGCAGTTGCTATCAGCAGTCTGTGGCCCGTTTCAATGACGAATTGGCGGCCCTAAACAAAGTGAAAACTTTTCTCGCACTCAAACTTGACACCATTGTCTCTTTTTTATTGTGTGCGTACCGTTGTTCCGTCTCAGTTATTCTGCGCGATGCGTAGGCTACCGGCTGCCAATTGTTATCATAACACTGAAGGAGAGGCGCACCGATTCCGTCTTCGAAGCATCTGCAACTACCTTCGTTCCTCTAGGAGGATCAAAAATCGCTAACAACGGTGCCGTGCTCAGTAAGGCGCCAACATTTTCCTTCGCGGGAATGGTTCTCAGGCCATTCGAAGACCGTGTCTTTCTTAATGCGGCTTCTCAGGAGCGTCGTTGTTTGCGCCCGATGCGGTATGTATGTACCAAAATAGTTGACCACCCCTAGTATTCCGTGGACGCCGGCTTTGTCAACTGGTGGCGCAGTACACCTAATGGTGTTGTCATCGCGTGGTTGGGTCTGATCCCGTCTCGCCTTATCATGTCTCCCAAGAAGTCTATTTCGGCCACCCCGAATTTGCACTTAGCAGCATTGAGCATTAGGCCGACATTCTTGGCCAACTGCAAGGCTGTGCGGAGGTGGGCGTCGCGTTCCTCCCTCGTGCTACCCCGTATCAATATATCATCAATATATTTTCACACCCCTGGGACCTGGTCGAATATTTTATTCGTGCTTTTTTTGAAAAACCTCAGGTGCCGAAGCGATCCCAAAAGGTAGTTAGAAATGGTAGCGCCCAAACGGCGTGCCAATCGTGGCCACATTCGAAGTACCGTCGTTTAGGGGAATTTGACGAAAGCCCCAGTACGCGTCGAGTCAAGACAAAAACTTGGCACCGGCAATCTCAGCCTCAATGTCCTGTCGTTTTGGTATTTCATAGCGCTCTCCTTTTAAGCACTCATTCGTGCTCCTGGGACCAATGCAGACACGCAGTTTACCATCGTTTTTTCTCGCTGCGACAAGGAAGCTCACCAAATCCGTCGGTTCGCTGTCTTTGACAATGATGCCTCCACGCTCCATGCGGTACAGTTCCTCTCGCCAAGGTTGGATCAGAGCCTGGGGGGTGCTGCATCGTCCCGCAGAATCATGTGGTGCTGGAATGCGAGACCGCCGATGCCCTGAAAGAGCTCAGGAAAATGTCATGACTTCAGCGGTGCTGCTTGCATTCACTGCGTCGACAGGACGAGAGACCCGACCTAAAGCTTCGCTCGCCGTCAGTCCCAGGATGGCCTGGTTCTTCTCCTTAACAATAAAAAACTTGAAGAAACAGCTGTGGCCGTTCGTGACAACTTGTAGCATAGTAACCCGATATGCTTGATAGCGTCGGCACTGCTGGAGCGCAGAACAGAGCAGCCTTTCTTTAACCAGGGCTTCGCTTTTCGGGTATGAACACAGACTGGGGCAACAAGTTGGCGTGTGAGTCCGTGTCCACCTTAAAAGACACCTGTTTGGAATACACTGTTGCATTGGTTAGCTTTGCTGCCAACGTAGACATCTAGGATATCTAAGTCATCTTGCTCGTCACGTACTTCAGTGACTTCAGGCTTTTTCTGGCCGCAGGCAGCAAAGTGGATAGCCCCCCTGTAAAAAGCAAGTTTTGCCAAAGGTGGCGCATCTTCTACGCTGGTGTGAGCGATTGCACCGGAAAAAATTGATATCTTGGGTTCCCCCACATGCCTCGGCACATTCTGAACATTGTTCACATGGTGCATATTTGGCTTGCCATTTCAAATTGATCGGCGCTACGTCCTTCAATTTATCAGCCCAGGCATCATTTTGCTTAGCACACAATTCGTCTGCCTTACAAACGTCTTCCGCTTATGAAGCGTGGGGTCTTACTTTCTGTTTTCCAGAAGTTTTCTGTTTTCCAGAAATACATATTTGTATGTTAGTAATATGAAATGCTTTACGTCGAGGGCAAAGCGCTGTTTCTAAAAGTTGCAACTCGTTACGACTTCGCTTTTTACAGTTCGACATTTGTAGTGTATTTCGTGCCTCCCTAACAAGTTATGAAAAAATGCAACCCAAAACACATGTAATCAGTTTAACAAGAAATGCACAAGTGTATTTTACGATTACACTTTATATCATTGCGTTCTTTAAAGCATACATCGGTGTCGCGACTTAGGAATTTTTGTCGTTTCTGCGCTACGCTTTCATGCACACGTAGAACCAGTTGTGAGAAAGGCGTTCAGTCGGTTAGGAGTACTATCCCACCTGACGAGTCATTTCCCTAATGTATGGTGCCTTAATATTTTGTATCATTAGTTATTTCGAAACTTCATTTAGGCCAGGTCGTATGAAAGAACCTAAACGTAGTCCTGGCTGCGATGACTGAAGATATTCAATGACGTTTTGTAAGATTTGTTCATAACAGGCTTTCCCTTCGAAGTGTCTTTAAGCAGGAAGAAAATATCGCGAATTCGCCCTTATTAACACGGTCTAAGCGAAGAAAAGGTGCAGATTTGGAATTTCTTTATATATGTTTACATCATGACTGCAACAGATTGACGTTTACAATGTAATTGCGGGTACCTTGTCCACCTTTTCGAGAATGTAATGTGTTAGGAAGACACAAAGTTTGTTATCCCGTGCAACGACTGTGTAATTTATTTGATTGTGTGAGGTAGAATGATGTTGATGTTTGAACAATACTCTGTGGGCATTTAAATTGGCTCTTGCGAAGTTATGGTGTTTCATGTATTGTAATTCACGTTTTCTTTCTTTTGGCTGGCATTTTGTTTACTTTGCTTCTTTTTGTTGTGCACCGTCGTCTATGGGCAGGCATTTTGGTGGTGGGAACGTATAAATAAAATATAATTGAGTGATGAATTAATTAAAATCAAGTACCAACAATTTTCAGAGCTATCAAAATTCGTAATGCAAGAATCTTTGTTCAGCAGTCAATGGTCACAGTGATTTACTACGGCGCGAAATAGATAGTTTATAAATCCTAACGCCTACCGTAACGTTAAGTTTGAGTTAACGCTATGTATTAAACTAAACACAAGGGAAGAAATTATTATGCAAATTTACCAACACGAACACTGCCGTTTTTCAACCAAGAGCTCTCGAAGTGGTTTATACTGCGTTGTTGTAATTGAAAAAGAGTAAGGCAAGCCATATAAACGGGATCTAAGTAAGGCGAATGAAGCTCGAGCTTGATCTATTGTACCGGTTTTTGCGCACTTGTTTAATCTCAGTCAATCCTCACGTGTCTTTCCTGAAAAAAATCAGCACGCAAAAGAATCTGTTTCATTTGGGGGCGGAAACAAAAAAATCTCAACTTTCACATCAATTTCCGTGCCATAGGCTATATCCAAAGTGTTAGAAAAATTATTTTTTAACGAATCTCTTCATTTTGTGAAAATCATTGCATTATATAAGCACAACAATGTGGATTCCGAGAAGGAATATTGACGTTCTTTCTTTATATAAAAAAGAAAGAACGCCGTCACAATACAAGACATTTATTAAACAGCCACTCTTTTCTATTGTATAGGTATGAAGGTATCATTGTAAAAATAAGCGCAACTATTTTGTAACACCACGCGCTGCTCACGATGTTGTGAATTTGTTTCTGTTTCATGCATTTTGCATATTACTTTGCTTCTTCTGTACCCCAAATTATAAACAGCTTGGTACAAAAATTGAAACCGCATCCAGTTGGTACCCAGTTGTATCAGTGTGTGCTAGTGTCTTGTTTTCCTTGCAAATTTTCCTTGTAAATTTTTTCTTGTACTTTCTATTTGCTTTCTCATACCGTTTGCGCCTGAGGGTGGCGTGGCCTTCGTCAGGCAACTGGTTTGCCTGTAGCCATGCCATCCAAGGCAATGTTTTGCAATATTGTCTTGAATAAAACTTGTGAACTTGACATAGGTTGATTTCTTAGTGCAAAAGGGGTTCATTTTTGACGCCTTTTAGGATAAAAAAAAGCAAATTTGGTTTCTTTGTAGCTATTTATGAAGTGTTTCAGAGAATTAACCGTTTCAGTACATTTGCTAAACTGGAGGATTAAGGGTTTTGCGCCATTCCACCCCAACGTTTTCCACCGTATCTAACGCACAGAAATCTATGCATTTCAAACAAATCTCAACAGTTGAAATATTTAGTTTTGCTTATTTATTCACTTCTTTGTTGCCCACCGCGCCAATATGGGATTACAGTGGGTAGGCACACAAGTGAACACCGATTAATATTGCAAAAAGTGCAGTACAGTGAAAGCCGACAGCATCATGTGTCATCTATACAGCAAAAAACTCGCGTTGACAGCAACTCACTTTTACAGTAGGTGGACAGAGCTCAGGTTTACCGCACGAAATTAAGGGCAGAACATGACTTCAGCACTCAAAAAAAAGTTTTGTTCACAATAGAGCATTCCGGCCGACTCTAACAAAGAAACACACAAAGCACTAGAAATAACAGCGGCAATTTTTGCGGGCAACTGATGAAAATTGAAAAGAGTTTTGGAAAAGCAACAATTACTAAACGTTGTGGTTTTACGCTAACAATCCGGCAATTTGCGATTTTGACCGACTCGTGCAGATACGTTGTTTTGTGGAGGAAGTGGGGGCTGCTGCGAGGAATACTGGTTCGAGATAATACAACATCGAAGAGCTCCGGAAGTGCTAAAAGTAACGAAACATCTAGAAGTCTTCCGCAAGAATGCATCCTTGTACCAGTAATCTTTAACATTTACATCAGTCCATTGTCAATATTATTGGGCATGTCAATATTCTGGGCATGCGCATGTTATAGCATATGCTTAAGATGTGAGCACTTTACTCTGTTTGAACGGTGTTATCTCTAAAATTTAGCAAGTGATGCCTTGAGTCGATTAATGCAATGCAATGAAAAAACTTCATTGTGCACAAATACGGTAAATATAGTGCTGGTCTATCTGCGCCACCACTACAATGCATAAAGCACGATATTACTACATTTTGAATCTAAAAACACACAATTTATTCAGTGAAGTAATGGTGACTTACGTGATCACACTCCCATGGGACTTACCAAATCATGACCCTCAGGCTTAAAAAGCATCGTGTACCAATACGACAGGTTTTACAAATTAATATAAACGTTCTTAATAGCCTAGAGTGGTTCTTTTATAAATATATCACTTATGCACTCCTCTAAAGAACAAACAAAAAGCTCATTTTGTTTAACTAGATTTCAGCAGATGGCAGTAGCTGTCTAGGCAGCAAGTTTTATTTTCTTTTTTATTCCAGTACAGAAGTGACACATCTCTAAAACCAACAAATAAGTCGTGGAGAACATTGGCCTGTATCTGTAAAGCTTTCCAAATTGGTGCAAGATGGTTTTCAAGTGCGCGGGTCATGAAAATAGTACGTCCCATAGGAATGCTAACAGGTGAGTCCCCTGAAAACGTAAACATAATAAGCACTCTACCAGGGATGACTATATTGAGAACACTGCTGGTTCCTTCGTGAGGAATTGTGGAATACTGGGCAAGTTTCGACAGTGTTTCCCTGCAATAACAAGGATTTATTTTTATCACGCCTCATTATCCTCTTACTTGGGGTATTGTAAGGTATGGGGAACATCATCAAGAACCAACTTACACAAATTAACTGTACCGAAAAAAAGAGCTATTCTAATTATTGCTGACGTAATATACGATGCGTATACTTACGAAATATTTTGCAACCTTAGTGCAGGTCGAATCAAGCAGTTATGTAAAACTTAACTTATCCTATAATGAAGACAACCTTTTCAGTACAACAATAAAATGTTTCAGTCTATGCAATCTGCATAAGCAACACAAGTTCCGGTATAACCTGAGGGAGGGACACATATGGTCGACTTTTCTAGGGTACTAACGATGAATTTTGAATATTGCAGTACTGGGATCCCTTTACGGGGAAGAATATCGAGCACCCCTAGGCAAAGTTCGAATAACGAACTGGGACAAGTTCCGCGAGCGCAGGGCTGAGCTGCCTAGCTCCAAGATAGATGACATCAACACCTGGACGCAAACGCTACGAGCTGATGTAAAAGCCACAACGCAACAGCTAAATACCACTACACAGGTTCCGCATATAGACACCAAACTACTCCACTTATGGGAAGCTCGCCGGTTGCTCATTCGCAGATGGAAGAGGCAAAAGCACAATCGCAAACTACAAATGGCGAATTGCAGCTCTGACTCAGGACGCGGCGAAATACGCTGCTGAACTTTGCAAGAATAATTGGCCAACGATCTGCGACAGCCTCGGTGGTACTCTCACCACATCTAAGACGTGGCGACTACTCCGGTATTTGATTGACACTTCAAAAAGTAAAGGCGAAACTACCAGGACAATGAAAAACATTTTGCACACTTTCCCAGGCACCAAGGACGACCTCCTCAAAAAGCTTCAGCAAACATCCCTGCCTCTCTCTCCGCCATACTCAGCTCCAGACTACTCGGGCGATCCAAACCTCCACCGGGATAGGCCCATTGACGAATCGGAGGTACGGGCAGCGCTAGCCAAGATACGGAGAAATACCACACCCGTCCAAGACCGTATCACAAGCAAGATACTGACAAACCTTGACCATGACTCCGTCACATCCCTCACACAAGTCATGAATGCCTGTTGGGAAAAGTGAGTCATACCGCCGGACTGGAAGAAGAGGAGGAGGATAAACATCTTTATTGAGGGAAAAGGTTGCCTGGCGTCTTCAGGAGGTGGAGTCCTCAGTCCAGGATCCCATATGCTTTGCCAGCCGCTACAGCCCGCTCCACCAGTCGAAGCTGGTCGGACAGGCATGAGCTGGACAGGGCGCGCCTCCAGAGCTCCGGAGAGATGTAAGGATTCGGCTTGGGGAGAGGGTGGGAGGGGCATCCACCAACCATGTGGAAGAGAGTACACTCTGCTCCACAGAAGGGGAAGCTAGGGGACGTAATTTCTTCGGAGTAGTGGTAGACTCTTTTTGGGTGGGGAAAGGTGTTTGTTTGCAAGGCACGGTTGTGGTGTGCCTGCTCGATAGATAGGTGTCGGTGCGGCGGGGGAAGTGTGCGTCGGGCCAGGCGTAGATGTTGCGTCATTTCTGTATATGTCAGGAGGGGAGTAAATCTCTCCGAGGTGGTGTCGGCACCCCTAGTGCGGCGTGTCATTTCTAGCGCGAGGTCGTGCGCCATCTCGTTCCCATTCACTCCCAGATGGGCTGGAGTCCATATTATGTGGATCTGTCGCTGCGGCGGGTGGCGGAGTAGCATTGCGCGGGACGCAGCGTGAACGGTTCCGGCCTGAAGGTGTCGGCAGGCCTTTTGGCTGTCCGTCACAAGAGTAGTAGCCTGGGTAGAGGAGATGGCAAGTGCAATTGCTGCCTCTTCAGCTTCAGCTGGTGAGAGTGTTTTGACAGAGGCAGTGATAGCCTGTCCTCCTTGGGCGGGGCTCACTGCAAAGGCGAACGCTGGATAGGAGACGTCTAAGGTTCATTTATTACCGAAACCAGGAAAGGAGCCAAGCGTCGAGAATCTCCGCCCAATTGCGTTAACGTCCTGCATAGGAAAGCTACTCGAGCACGTCATCCTCGCTTGCCTACAACAATACCTAGATGATACTTGCCAAACTCCTACATACATGTACGGATTCAGACCAAGTCTCAGTGCCCAAGATTTTCTTCTTCAGCTCAAAGAGGAAATCATGATTGAGGCCAATAATCACACGCCCAAAGCAATTCTCGCCCTAGATTTAAAAGGGGCGTTTCGCAATGTAAATCATCAAATGATTCTGAACAATCTAAATAACCGCCACTGCGGAGCCAGGATATACGATTACATCAGGGATTTTCTTACAAACCGGCAAGCAGTCCTGAAGGTCGGTGACGCACAATCACCTCCCATTCAAGTTGGAGGTCGAGGCACGCCACAGGGCACAGTTCTTTCCCCACTGCTATTAACATCGCCCTCATCGGCCTTCCCAAACTGTTAGATGCCATCTCTGACCTTCGACACGGCCTGTATGCCGATGATCTAACGTTATGGACGGGCGCAGGGTCGGTAGGGGAAATGCAAGATCGTCTTCAGCAGGCTGCTGACACCGTGCAAGCTTATGCAGCCAAGTGTGGTTTATTCAGCTCTCCACAGAAATCTGAGCTTCTCCTTGTCCGGAAGCGCCAAAGTCGAAAACATCAAGACCCAGGCATCCAAAGTACCCTTGAAGGAGCTACGATCACGCCTTCGCCACACATAAAGATACTATGGATGACCTTTCAAGAACACTGCTCCAACTCCTTACTTCTTCGGCACCTCACTCAAACAACAGGAAAAATTGTTCACATGTTCCGCCGAATCACCACGAAGACTAGAGGGATGAAGGAAGCAGACACACTACGGCATGTCCAAGCTTTCATCATCTTTCGCATCAATTACGCCATAGCTTCGGCATGCTGCTTGAGAATCAGTCTTCAAGCTACTCATCCCCTAGTCATACCAAAGCATCACACATCCTACAACTGAGTACGGGAAGAGTATCCTCCTGCCCACCCGTCACTCACCAAGGAACAGGAGCATAAACTCAGGCTTTTGCAGACAAACACGTTTACACACCTATCTAAACTTCACGCCATCAACCCTACCCTCTACAGCGCTACATGCTCACACTGCGGTGAGATCTGTAGCCTCTACCACGTGATCTGGGCCTGCCAGAAAAACCCAAATGTTCGCCCAATTTCCCACCCCTCTTATGAGCAGTGGGAGAGAAAACTGGCCAGCTCCAGCAGCGACACTCAGCTTGGCTGGTGGAACGTGCGGAGAAGGCAGCAAGCTCCAACGGGATCCTGAAAAGAGGAATCCAACCACGTGCTCCCCCCTTTATTTCGCAAACTGAAGTTTACTCTCTCTCTCTCCGTGTTTATTAAATGCTTTACCCAGCAATAGCACAGTTTTAGACATTCTCAGCATGAAACAATCGCTATCACAAAGGATTAAAAATCAAGGCCGTGCCTCAAACTGCGAAACAAAATAAGACCTTTGCTTTCGTGTGTTATTATTAGCTTTGGTTTTTGGGGTCTTGAATGCATATAGCTATGAATTAGTCTGTTGCCCTTCTATCATCGTATAATTTCCCCAGTGCACTTTTTTTTGTTCAGTTTTGAGAATTATTACCCCGCAGCATGTTGAACGTATCAGCTTATAATTCTATCTGTGGGGTGCAAACGCGGTACCAACGCACCAGTGTCTGCTACATGTCTAGTGCAATGGTATGGTATTTCGTAATACTATTCTGATACTTTCCACTAATAAGTTTGCTATAGTTAGGATAACGTAGCATCCAAAAGTAGTGTACAGTACACGTCTTCTACTGAGTTTGTTTTGTACATGAGAAAGAGTTCAAAACTGTGTAACATATTGCCGCGAACCAAGTACGCGTTTGTTTGTTTATTGTTTGTCTTTACTGCCCGGCCATTCCGGCTCTGTTATCTGTGCCAAAGGAAGCGCGTCTTGCATTCTTTATTTTTATGCCGCACAGGCTATCTCATTCAGATAAGCATTTCGTGTTAACGTCACTAGTCCAGAGCAATCTCTGATCTACAATGTTCTGGATATCAATCGATGGTTAGAGAAACACTCGCGCTTAAAGATAAAAGCCTGCAGAGCAGACGCCACGGCATTCCGATCTACTACGCTCGCCCGCACACGCCACTTTGTTGACTGCTGCTTCGCCGCCTGTGTATTCTTTGAGTTGTTAGGGGAGCACAAGTTCGGCCCAATAAACGTGCTTTCCTTCAAGACAACAGCGTCGTCTCTGGCTTCGTGACAATATGCTTGTAATGCCAAACAATGTAAGCATTGCCGAGACTCTGACAAAGAGCTCGTCAAGGTGCTGTACTGCATCTTTTTGAATTGGTTCAAGCACTCTTTCATGACAAGAAGGCTGAATAAGAACTCGAATGATCGATTGATTGGCATTACCTTTTGTTACGGTACGGCCCCGCACAAATGTAGCGTCGCCGGAAGCACATCAGGTCACCTAATAGAAAGAGCAGAAACAGCAGACCTGTATTTTATTGTTAGGACAAATAGTTTAGGCGTCTGGTTGTTTCTCCAAATAAACACCGCGCCTTCTACTTTCGGTCATTGTTTGGTTGTTTCCATGTGAGTTTAAACGTTGAGAAATCCGCACTGCAGATTCTCTACCAGAGTGACGGCTGCTTTAACTACCATCAGCTGCACTACGGTGGGTTTTAACGAGCACGCTTTTGAACACGTAAATCAGTGGCGGCCACTTCAGCTGCACGCTTTGTCTAGATAATGGGTGAGCAACCTTTGGGGCGCAGGGCCGAGATGCAGGAATTCGGCACGGCTGGTCCGGGAGGCCAAATTGGGGGGATTTCGAACCAGTGCAAGAAAAGGAAGTGATGGCGTTATCTGCCCAAGTGTGAAGAGCGGGGACGCTGCAAAGTAGAAGCAATCATTGTTGTTGCTAACCTCGTATAAAATTATAACTGCCATGTTGGTCCTCATACACGAAGTGACAAGGGGAGGGGGGAGGGTGCTGACGTTGTTCTGGTAGCCACCTAACACTGCCATGTAGGCGGATGTCGCAAGCGGGCCGTAAGTTGCCAGTCCCTGCTCCAAAGCTTTTGCCTGGTCAGGCCGTGCGATACAATATCAAAAACACTTTATTTTTCTTGGCACTACGCCATGGAACAAAATAAAAAGGCAAGAAAATGGAGTGTAGCGTAATTCGGTTCTTTTGGTCATTGTTGTATCCACATTGTGTTGTCGTGCCTCGACTAGCAGCTCTGGTTACCTATACGCAAGGTTGAGTGGCATCATCCCCTGCGTTCGGTCTCCAAAAGCTCCTTTATGCATTGCGAGACGCTCAAGGACATGCTCAGTGGCACCGCGTTCTATGGGGACCCTATCCCCAAATCGGCAGCACCCGATAAAGCACTTCGCATGTCTGGGCGCGTGGTTGGCAGCTTTTTGGGCAGTGAGTGGATGGGTACTTCGTCTAAATTGATTTAAAAATAAGCGCCTCAGAACAGAAAAGAAAAGAACAGAAAACAGCACGCCGCTTTCCTTCTTGTGATTTTACTGCACATATGTCTGCCGTATGCGCCCACGATACCGAGTACTCTCTGAATATCCAGCGAAGTTCAGGAGTAGTTTTTTTTATTACTCCCAATTTGCACGTCACCATTCTTGAACTTGAAGTTGAACTTGCTGTACTATCCCTTTCTGATGGTCTCGTAAATTGCATTGATATTTCACGTAATAAATGCATGATCATAACGAGTGAATTCCGTATCAACTGGAACAAGTTGCACAGACCATCTGATTCAAACACCGGAAAGAAGCATACCTGTATTGCTGATTTTATTTCAAATGGCAGACGCAAAGAACATAAATGTATAAAAAATTCCTAGCAACACCTGCGCAACCTGTCAAATTTCCTAGGTATATTATACGTTTCGGCCAGAGGTCTACTAGCCATGTTGGTTTGCAGTACATTCTTCCAGGCACTGCTATACAAAAAAGCCAAAAATAATCTTTCGCAGCGAATACACAGCATTGCGGCTGTGTGTTGTAGTTAAGTACCTCAAATAAACTGGGTAACGAACGCAGAATGCTGGAAATGTGGGACCACTTATTCTACCGTTTTACCTTGAGAATGAAGTAGTTAGGTCACAAGCCTTTGTACTTAAAGCCTTTGTACTTGAACTGCTTAGCTGGCATACCCATTTTTGCAGCTCAGTTTCTCGATCACAGGACTTACTTGAGGTGTGTTTAATGAAGCCGTAACTCCGCTAGGAACACCGTGACGAACACCAGTTAAAAAGAAACAACGCGAGCAACACCGGCTGAAATAGCACATGAAGGATGCAACTGGCAAATTTCTAATGCGTTGTCAACCATGAAAAGAGGCGTGGGTGACGTCGCCGGGACTGAACTAAAAAAAAAGAAAGTTGGCTAGAAATCGCAGGTTTGTTACGCCTGCACTTGTGTTTACAAAGAGGATGCTCTCGGAATTGGTTGTTAAGGTGAACAGTTCTTCAGGACCTCGAAACTCCTTGCGCGACAGTCAGGCCAAGTTGTCTATGGTTTCGGCTCTTCTAAAAGGGGCCTTGAGCTGACAATCATTACAGGCAATCGGAAGCCTGCCGCAACAGCCCAGGCATCTTAGCCTTCTGTGGCGCTATAACAATGGTAGGTGAATAAGGTGGGGCGTGTGGTCAACTGCAGCAGAGCTTCATCTGGGCTCCAGTTTATCCCCTCACCGCTATAGTCACCGGTTGTTCTGCCCAACGCATTTGAATAGTTGCCCACCGTACAGCAATCAGGGAACTAGCCACGATTTTAGTAGTGTCCGCTGGACGTAGGTAGGGTAAGGGATTATAGAGATTATAAGTTACCGCGGTAAAAAAGAAAGTTATATCTCGTCTTCAATTTAGATTGCGTTGGGGTCTCGACTACCGACAGGATGTTTAGGTCACTGAATTCTTTTTTTTTGTTATAGTAGAAGCAGGGTTGCAGCAAGATTATCCCAAAGCGGAACGTGATGCGAACTGAGCAACTCCCGCGTTGAAGCAGAAGCGAATTGAAGATGAAGCATGTCGTCGAAAAGGCTCCATTTCAGACTTAAACGCAGCAAGGTGCACAAATAGAACTGCTGCAGCTACAGTGGAGTCGAACTGTCAAGTCTGAAGGTTTCTCTTTGAAAGATATAAGTATATATTACAAAGAATCACGATGGAAAATCCGAAATATCTGCTACAATTCAAGTGGGTCACTACCAGGCAGAAATCAACCAGAAATATTTGTGGGACCTGTTTAAGGGTTTGTCAGTAGGCTGCCGTCCTGCACATTTTCTTCATGGTTGTCGCCCGTGTACTGCATGAGTAAATAAACAAAAGTTCAATGTTCGCAACAGGCACTGGCGTTCAGAGAACACAAGAGAAAATCAGAGATATTCTACTACGCAGAGGTTATTCAACTACAAAGAGTTTGAAAGCGCTGCTCATGCAATTCCTGTTGACTGATCCTTGCTTCTTTTAGAGGACAGTGTGGTATAAACGCCATTACACGTCAGGTTTAAATTATACCTCTTCCATTTTCTTTAACATGGTTAGGTGTCTGGCATGATTTATTATCTGAGCAGTCCGTGGACTTTTTTCTGTCCAATATTTTGATTTCCGTAACAAAGGGTGAGTGCGTAACTCCTAGCCCCTTGGTAAATCATACGAATGAGTTTCATTAAGCACGGCATTTGCCAAACCAAACGACATGTACAAATGACGTGCGAAACAAAAGGAAAAAATAAATGCTGTATTCGTGCTGCTTCCTGCCGCATAACTCCAAAATACATTCAAAAGTGCAAGAAATATAACCATTGGCTGCAGGTCAATTTTCTGCTGCAATGTGGTGATGGTTGTGAAGACCAGTGCTCCAAGAACCGTATACTCTTTTAGTACACTTATAAACTTTTAAATATTGGGAATATAAGCGAGAGAACATTTATTCCAACAAAACACGTCATATCGCGCGTCAACAAAGATTTACTTTTTCACTTTATTCTACAAGGCATTTCACGTAACTACTGTATTCATAACTACTGTATTTCTCAAATTTTAACCCAACCACGATTGTATTACATAGGTGAGCTTGCTAAAAAAATATTTAAAAAGTAATTCACACGTATTCTACCGCGCAGATGCGAGACATTGTACCAGGTGCCTGGCTTGCTTACCCCGTATCTGCTGGCCTAAAACCTGGAGCGGGGAACATTGAAAGTATTTGCTATCATAAGTGATTTGGCCTTCATTATGTGACAGGTTATGGACTATGCATGCAGTCGTTGTTACGTTACAAATTCTGCGATAGGGTCTAAGCTCGCCAGAATGCTCGTATTTGTTGCTGGTGAACCTTTTCCTAGAAGCTTAGCCTAAAGCTGCGACGCTTTTTTTTATTTACTCCAAGTGCGCACACGTCCTTAGTCTGCCCAAGGTGTGCTGCCGCTCTGGTCCTGACGGTCTGGGCAAGTGAGATTCCCTTGCACTCGGAGGACACTTCACATTGGTACTTCTTTGGCGATGTAACCACTGAAGCGAGGTGCTAGTGGTAGCTGTAGCAACATATGAAGCAGGTATCTAAATCTTGCGCATACGCAACAATGTACTCCCAAATATTGTAGAATGCGTTGAATTGAACTGGATTTAAGAAAGATGTGATATCCATTGCGACCCGCCTAACCGAGTTGCATTCGGTTTTGCGTGAGGCAGATTGTAATGCGCACCTAAATTTCATGGCTACTTTTTGCTAAGAAAGTTCATTAAAGCTCTTCAATTACGGTACTTTTTACGTAGTCCTCAATAAAACTAGCAGCAGGTGACTGTGCAGGTATCCGACTACTGCATGGAGGACCCACGCTTAAGGCGAGCTCTTCAGCGGTAGGATTAGCCAGCTTCGGTTGCCAGACAAATTTGTCAGCAGCTTGCCGAAGGCCTTTTTAAAGCTTAGTGGCATCACTTTACTTGGGCAATATAAACTGAAAGCAGATTGCATTAACTACCTCGTCCTAGGAAACGCGCCGCATATAAACGGCGAACCTTTAGACCAAATTGAAGGCACCAGGTACTGGCTTGTAGAGGAACAGCAAGAGTGTTACAGAATTGCTACGCCTATATAGGTGTGGATGTTTTGTATCAGGAAATACACTCGTGGCAGGGAGGACAATTAGGAAACGGCTGGTTCACTGCAAGTTCTGGTGGCCACGTTCTTTAGTTTGCCATGTGCTCACACTATGTGATGGCACGTGTGTACGCATTATGATACTCATAGTCTGTTTATCAACTATTTCATTGTGAACTAAGCCAATAAACTACTCACCTTGAACGCTCCCCTCGTCTCCAAATGTAACAGCGCTCAGGACGGAAAGAGAAAGGAGCCTATACACATATCACTGAATACCAACAAAAGCGTTTATTTGCCTTAAGTCAATACAAGCGAGAAGGCTAGTTCACACTAATAGTGGGAAGAGAGATAGCACACTCAACTAATAAAAACAATATATAAATGTGAATACCTTAAACAGAAGATATTTATTTTGAAAAACGTTACCCTGCTGCAGGATGTCACGACAGACCAAGTTATTAAGGCAGCAATGAAATTGTGCAAAAGCATAGTTCATGGCAATTGGCTGTCTAAAAGACTAAAATCACTGCCCTCTATGTTGAGGTCTTTTTCCATGCAAGAACACGCAATGAAGGACATATTTTAGAGTTACCTTTTAGAAGACTTGGCAACACAAAGAGCAAAGCTAAGTTGCTTCTGCCCGCTCTTAAATTATTTTCATTGGAGTACATTGCTACTACCTAACAAAATTACACTCACATTTTTACGGATGCATCAGTGATGGATACGTCATCTGCCATCGGAATATGGATACCATCAACCCGCACAAAAATTACCGCAAAACTAGGTCACAAAACTTCGTCGATGGTTACTGAACTCACGGCCATGCGTGCTGCATTGGAACACATTTTAACTGCTTGAGTTCAGGCATGGGCAATCTTCACCGACTCTCGAGCAGCCCTTCAGCACCTCATGGTGCTGCCACAAGAGCAGCTTGCTCAAGAAATAAATGGCCGGCACATGCAGGCAATAAACAACCACAACGTCGTTGTTCTGCAGTGGCTTCCATCTCACTGCGGTGTGGCTGGCAACGACGAAGCCGACAGAGCTGCTGCATCAGCGCATTTGAGCCCAATTATTACGCCAGTGCCTTTCCCAAGGCGAGACGGAGCGACTCTGGCGTCATCGCTTGCCAAGGGTTCTCAGCGATTGCTGTGGACTGCTCAAAATAATACCTACGATCCGTTGCACACAATAGACCCAGAGTGTCGGTTTCGGATGCCAAGCGGTCGGTGCAAGCGAGATGAAGCTGTCCTGCATCGAATATGACTGAATGTGGCTTACACTAATCATTTACTTTTTAAACTACGTCGACTTTCCTCACCTCTCTGCCCTACCTCTACAGTACGCGAGGACCTGAAATACGTTCTCTGCGCATGTCCTCGCTACGAACTTGAGAGTACCACGGCAAAGCTTTCTCTGGGCCTGCCCGCGTCCGCCCAGATCTCTTCAAATCAACTCCTTGGGCCCTGGCTTACAACCGGCATGGCATGTCGCGCAACAACAATGCTCTTAACGTTCCTCCGGAGCACTGGACTTGTCAGTGAGCTATGAACTCACAGACAAATGACTATATCTCCTGATTGTGTGTGTGCTTTTTGTGTGCTTCTGTGTGTTTGAGTATTTATGTGTAAGTGAGAGGTTTCATTATTTTCATCACACATTCACCCCCATTTGGTGTAGCGAGTCGGGCGCCCGCCTGGCTGACCTCACTTGCCCATTAAAGATTTTTCTCGCTCATAAAGTGTTGTTTCTGTAGCAGTCTATGTCTTTGTTGTCTCTGAATTATCCTTACATAGTAAGAAGGCCGCATGACGTCGCCGATTTTCTTACGAATGACTCTCCGAATGATTCACCTAAAGGACGCGTACTACTCGTTGCCACGTGCGTGTATATCTGGAGCTGTAGAAAGGCGATTGAAACAGTAAGATCTTTGTTTCCAGAAGGCATGTAAAACTAGTGTGGGAAGGTTCCTAGACCTGATGTCGTACCATTTGCAGTATACCTTCGGTTAATATAAATGGAGGCTATATATAAGAGTGTGTGCGTTGGATCTTGCTTATCGCCAATACTAAGATACCGTGCTCTATCCACTGCGATACTTTAGGAGACCATTTTACGACAGTTGCGTGCCAAAACGTTACGCTTTGCGCATGATTTCTTCATTGCCTTCATATCTGCTTGTGCGGACACGTGGTAACGTGACGACAACGCCCTGAATACCTCCTCGGGCCACATGACAGCGCTTGAACTTAGCAGCAGCGGCAGCAGCGCGAGGCTCAACCCTGTAAGACTGAAGTTCTGTGCGGTTGCATGTGTGACGTGGAGGCTTTTGTGCCAGAATTTTTCTTCAACACATTTACCCGAAAGATAGTTGGAGTGCTATCTCCAAGTAATCTTCACCGAAATAAACCACCACCGGTACTCTATCGCCTGCTAACTATAATAATGGCCATTGAAAGTGCGCACGCCGCATTCACAGAAGTAGCAGCAACGCGAGGTTCAATACGCTAGGCCGGCACTTTTGTACTGCTGCCGCGCGGACTGCAATAGTGTAGAGCATTTGCAACTTGTGCTCGCGCTGTTGCTGTTGTTGCTACTGTTGCCATGGTGTGACGTGCATCCCCCACAGCAGATCGGAACTGCCAACGCTCCGCAAGCAGCGCGGCAGCTCCAACCTTCCCGAAAGCATGTCAGCTTAATGATAGCGCTACCGTTTCTGTTGGACCAGTGGATTATGATCAAATCTCGAAACAACCTTCCCCGACTGCTTCATGGCGCCCTTGAAAATTTAGCTAGAACCTACCATAACATGCTATTCTTACATCGAGACCCTGTCGTCTCCGCTGACCAGGCTCGCGGGCACGAATGCACCTTTCCTGAAGCTTGCGAGTCCTAAAGTCGTCCTCAGTGTTTTCGCATTCTTTACTCCATCCTGCTTGTTTTTGTAATTGAGAGCCTATTTTGTAGCGGGAGCTACACTGGCCAAAGTTGAGCAGGTTCGCGTGGCTCCTGGAAAGCCGTGCCGCGCGTGCGCGAGGAGCAGTGACATCTCACTGCGCACAGCTGGCGCGCCGGAGCCGCCGCCGCCGCCCCGCCCCGATTGGATTGGCTTGGATTGGAATAAATGGATTGGATTGGAAGTCATTTCAGCAGCAGTGAGCATGATTATGAGCTAATCCTAGACGTTCAGCGTTCAGGAAATCTAAGAATAACCAGCTGAACCTTAGCTCACGCTACGTATACCCTGGCATTGCCGAGCTAAGCCAATGCTAAGACAAAACTAAGCAAAACTAGGCTAAGCAAATTCTAAGCCAATTGTAAGACAAAACGGTCGCGCAGCCTTCTAACGCCGTGTACCGACTGAACGATATGGAAACTACCTGCATGCCCGCGCATATTTTTTTTCATATGTACCCTGAAGCTATATAAGGTTATAATTGCCCCGAATCGGCGCTTTCTCGCCGTCTTATCCACCAATAATATAACCTCTTTTTCCTAATCTCCACGCAACACTAGTTAATGATTCTCCTTAGCGGTGAAAGACACTGCTTCACGATAACAGATTGACAAAAAAGCCTCGCTTTAGCCCCCCCACCCGTCTATATGGCGCTTGCATTTAGCCAGTTCCCGGTCCCGCGGCTCGAATGAAAAAAAAGACGACTGTACCAAATTGTCTTCATCGTGAAGGAACAAACCAGTGGCCGACGTGAGCAGGCTGTCCCAACGCACGCTGAGCGCGTCAAGGCTAGTTTTTCGGCCGGCTGAAGACATAATCGTGTTTATATTTCACTGTTCTCGCTTCGCTCTAAAACGGTAACGGTGATCTGAAAACGAAAAGACATCTCTGCTCACCTTTAGAATCCAAAAAAATTGTCTGACATGGTGCTCAGTTCCTACTTTCGTCGAAGAATGTTAGAATTTGTGTTTTTGCCTGCCGGCGGTAGTAGCAGCAATAGTAGCAGTATCTGTATGTACATAATATTGAGCTATCATCAAAATCAGTCCTCTATTTGAAATTTATCCTGATGAGCTTATATATTGATGTAAAAACGTGACTCTAAAAATAATAAAAGTAGAAAACCGGCCTGTGTATTCACCGTAGATGTCTCGCAGATCACAAGGAAATATGTGGGATATGAATACGCGGTGGGTAAACTCTAATACACTTCATGGTGCCGCTTAACGTAAATGGTCAGAAATACTCGGAATTTGTCAGTTCGGTTGAAACTGAGGTTTCCAGAGGCTAGGGGTGATTTTAATTTTACTTCTCACCCTTTCAATCTGAAGCAGCAATAGATTTACCTTACTGGTGTGTACTTCGAAATGGAACACGAATATAACTTGAAATGCACGAACGAAAAACTAGGAAAATTGTAATACACAACTATGAACGATAAATAAATAAATAAATAAAAAAAAATAAATAAATAAATAAAAAAATAAATAAATAAATAAATAAATAAAAAATAAATAAATAAATAAATAAAGTGGACAGCGGTGCGCTGTCCATGGGCACCAGTGTATTAAGCTTGTGAATCCCGATTTTTTGTGAAGGTCATGGAAATAGTACGAGCCCAATGTATATGTGGTTTAAAACGTCTCGCTAGTGGAGGTGTTTAAGTATCAGTAATCGTTTATAACGGCGGACACAAAAACACTCTTGAGGTGGCCCTTTTTCGGCATGTTAAACACACCATGCATTGTGACATGTAGACCCCCCCCACCCCCAACACACACACACACACACCCACGAACATGTCGCGCCTTATAGCCCTGGCGCAGCTTCTCTACGTTACATCCCAATTACAGTACACACCGTGGGTCTCTATGCATCAACATAAATGCTGCAGCCGGTGCATGCAGCATTTCTCCATAACTTTTTCTCCACAACTGAACAACATTCCTTAGTCTTACAAAAACACACAGCACCTGGTTTGAATATTCCTATTACAAAAGTCAGACGGGTTTAAGAAATTGTAAACGCAATAAAAACACGGGCCTATGATCTCAAACAAAAGGGGAATTAGAAAAGGTGCTTAAAGACATGCAAACAGGGAAAGCTCCAAGCGATGATGGCATAAACATAGACCTTCTAAAAGAGGATGGAGACACAATACTGGAAAAGGTCGCTTAAATTTTCTGAGAATGTTTAAGGAGTGTAAAAGTACCAAAACCTGTAAAAACGTCAAAATTGTTTTAATTCACAGGACGAGAGATAACAAACATTTTAGGAACTACAGACCCATCATCCTTCTGTTCCTTGTTATCACCCATCCTTACCCATCACCCATCCTTATCACCCATCCTTATCATACATCCTTGTAATCACCCAAGTAATATAGAAATGCGCAGGGTATAGCAATGTACTTTACAAGACATTTATAGAGTATGCAAAATCGTTCGATGAAGTAAGCCCCGTAGCAATGATGGGCGCCTTAAAGAACGAAGGCATAGAGAATACCTGCCTAAGTACTCCAGGCGACATATATAAGGAATGCACGGGCAGAATTACCTTTCACGAGGAAATCGATAGATTCCCGGTCCGAGAGGGAGTGCCACAAGGAGATACAATCTCACTAAAACTGTTTACAGCATGTCTGCAGAGTGTACCCGGGAAGCCTGACTGAAAAAAACGTAGGCATATGTGCAAACGGCGCTGACTTGAGTCATTTAACGTTTGGAGATGGTCTCACGCAGTGAAACTGGAGAACAATTCCGAAAGATGCTTGAGGAACTACAATCAGAGAGCTTCGCTGTGGGGTAAGGTAAATAGGAATAAAACTAAAGTAATGGTAAATAAACATTGTGGACGCGCCTTTTCAGCATAGGCAACGAACCTGAAAAAAAAAACAATATTGGACAGATGGTCAATGCTGACCCAAACCACTAGAAAGAAATCCGGCGCAGAAGAGCAATCGGTTTGGGGGCATTCGGCAAGTACATTTATCCCTACCCTTAAAAACTAATATACCTTCACCTCTGAAAGAAAACAAAAATATTCAACCAATGCGTTTTTCCGGTGATAACATGCGAGCGAAAACTTGGCGCCTTACTAAAAAGACACTTTCGTAAACCAACTGGTGTGACTCCTTGGTGGTGCGGTGTATTTGTTTTCTCGACACCCTTCAAGCAGCATAACTGTTGTATGAAATTAGCCTTGGTATTTCTAGTTGCCAGGTTAATGTTATGTGGGGGGCATAATGCAGAGATAGTCTCAAGAGGTAGGGTCAAAGTCCTGAAAGAGATGTCTGGTGACACGCAGCAGACATTTTCGCGTTTACACAGCACGAGAAAGACTAGCGTTTTTAAGGTACAAAGAGAAACGCTGAGCGTGCTGATCAACTCTGAGGAACGCCACGCTCCATCAGAGGGGGACGCCGACCCATCAACACTATCCCCTATCACGAAAACTAGATTGCAAGGTGCAACTGGTGGGAAACAAGCAACCGTGCCAGCTTTAGCCTGGCAACTCTATTCATATGTTCCCAGCGCCCTTCATTTCTGTATAAAAATCGCTGTGCCGTACTCTGGAGAAGAGGCGCAGCCGTCCGGCTGGGGAGATAGGAACGGCTTTGAGATGAGGGCTAAGCTTTCTTTCTCTGATGCAATGGAGCCAGCCAACTGTTGTGCTATTGGTGGTGCGCTGTTAACCCCAACATGGTGTTACAGCGCTCGACCTTGACAACTAGTTATCCCAGTATCGTGTGTGAACATACGAATGCGACGGCAGGTGTGTCTATTAAAACGCCACCACTTCAAAGGGCCCTCCAACACTGCCGATACACGCTTTCGCTGTGTTGTTCGGTCTCGGGAACAGTGGAAAATGTATAGTTGTCACCAGCAGAGAGCGGCTCTTCGTGATCCGCTTGTCCCAGCAGATACGCCTTCGTGTCGCTGATTCGCTTTTCCTACGATGTTCTTTACCACCGCTATTAAACATCCCCCTCGCGAGGGGCACGATCAAATGCAGAGCATTTCCGCGGGGGGCGCGCCTGCAAGTCGTATGGATTACGTATTGGTTGTTGTTGTTGTAATTGTTGTCTTCCAGCGTAGACATTGTCGATGAAGTCGATGGTGAAACGTGAAACGTGCCGTGAACCCTCTGCCGCGGCTATGACGCAACGTGGAGCGGCTATGACACAACCTGGCGTGGCTATGACGCAACACAATCCAACACAATCTACTTTAATCCAATCCAATCCAAATCCAAACCAATCCAATCCAATCCAAGCCAAGCCAATCCAAGTCAATCCATTCGAATCCAATCCAATGCCCCTCGCGAGAGAGTGTTATAGCGCCGAAATCGCGCCACCACACGAACGCGTGATGTTGACGTCACGATCACGCCACAGATGTTAGCGACCGGAGCGCGCGCGAACGACATATGTGGTTTAAGCGCGAACCGACCGCGGCGAGAGAGCGCGATGCGAGCGCCCCCACCTGTTCTTACGCGCGAACCGACTGTTGCTCAGCGCGAACCGAACGCGGCGAGAGAGGGCTTTGCGAGCGGAGAGAAGGCGACAAGGACGCGGGGGAGAGGACGCACCTATGGCCGACGGTTGAATGAGTCAAGGATATAAGGCGTGTTCGTAACCTTCCATCTGTGTCGGCTTTGTGGCGCAGTGGGTAGAGCGCCATGTACCTTGCGTTCTGCCCGCAGAGCCGTGGGATCGAAACCAGGCGCCGGTAAGTATTATTTTGTATATAGTGTAGGGGGAGCGATGTGGACTACGGACATCAACGCGGGTGACATCGTGAGTTACTGAAGTGCTCTGCATTTAAAAGTAGAAAGCGAACTTAAGTCCGCGTGACTTGCCATGGAGCGAATATTGTTAGGAGTAACGCTTAAGGCCCGTTCACACTTGCGACAAAGGGACGAATGCGAAAGCGATCGCCACCCTTGCTATTCACACTTGCACGCGACATCGAGCGACGGGCGACGACTATTTTTTGCTTTTCTTGTGATTGTCTCGCGCTCGCAGTGAGACTTCAAAGGAGCTTCGCCGCTTGTGAAGACACAGCATCCGGGTGCTTTGGCAGGATATTACGTCAGGAAGTGTCGCCTCCTGCTTCCGTTTCAAAAGCGACGGCGCGACGGAGGCGACAAAATTTGGTCGAGACCGATCGCTTTCGTCGCTCGACGAAAGCGATCGAAAGAGACAGAAAGGCGGCGAAAGAGACAGGCGGCGAAAGCGACAGAAATTTCCGTTCGCTTTCATCGCTTTTGCTCGCTTTCGTCGCTAGTGTGAACGGGCCTTTAGGGACAGAAAATGAGCTACCTCAGTTAGGGAGCAAACTCGGAAAGATGATATCACAGTTCAGGTTAAAAACAAGAAATGCACTTGGGCCGGCCATGTGATGCAAATAAATGACAACAGGTGTACCACAAGGGGAACGGAATGAACACTAAGGGAGAGAGAGAGAGAGAGAGAGAAACAGCTTTTATTGAACCGCGCTGCTACAACGTCTCCTTAGACGCCGTCGATGGAAGTGGTTCCATCTTCACGGGACCCATATGCTTCCCTAGCCACCCAGCCCGTGGAGGTCAGGACGAGCTGGTCTTACAGGGCGGGGCTGGTTAACACGGTCTCCCATCGCTCGGTAAGGGAGAATGATGAAGGGGTGGGGTAGTAGGAAAGGTAAGACTTGGGGGGATTGATTTGAAGAAATCGCATACTCCAATGAGGCGTTCCAGCGTGCCTGAGTCTTGCAGAAATTAGATTCCTTATCGTACCTTTCCGGGTACATCTTGTTTTGAATGTAAGAGTGGGGGAAGGATCCTGCTTGTATCTGCCTGTAAATCGCTTGCTGTTCTCTGTTAAGCGATTTGTGAGGATCGTGGTTACGTCGCCTCTCCGTCCTGTAATGGTTCGTGATGTCCTTATAACTAATTATGCACTGTGGCTCACCTTCCTCCACCCGGTGTTTCATCTCTCGGGCGAACTGGTGGGCAAGTTCGATACGCTCCAGCCCAGAGTTAGCCAGCGTTCATATCAAGTCAACGTTCCTTTCATATACGTCGCATTTACTGTTCATGTGCAGCTTTCCCGCTCATGACAGTCCTTTCAACAGCCATTACTTTGCAGTTATTTAGCGTAATTGAAAGGTATTTTGCGCTGCTAATTATGGGAGTAAACACTTGCTTTGAGCAGAGTTTCAAGTGTTGTACGTTTTGCGGCTAGGTTCCTGAGCCATGGAAACTATCCCATAGAAATTCTTGGGGAGTAAGATTTGACAGCGAATTACACATAAAATATTCAGAATCCTGCAAAGTTGTTCTAGTGTTTTCATCTCCACGTTCACTTCTTGCTTTGTGCCAAATATCACTTTCCTGAAGGGGTTTCCCTAGGTTCCTGAGAGGTCGGAATTTTGGGCGAGAAAGATGGGTATGTGAGAATAGCCAGTGCCGCAAGAGACACCCACATCTTTTCTATAGCTGTTATACGCCTTTTGGGAGTCGGTGACAATTCTTCCTACGTTGGGCTGCGCGAGCGCTAGCGATATTGCGGCCTCTTCTGCCACCTCCGCAAAAGACGTCTTTATGGAGGCGAAGGTAACGCGCACATCCCGCGTCGTAACTATCAGCGTGGCTTTCGATGAAAACTTGAGTAACGAAGCGTTTATGAAGAGAGTGACCCCCTATTACTCTTCTTTTTGACCCTGAGTCTCTGTCAAGGTTTCTATTCGAGACGCTCTGCGGCCGTCGTTACGACCCGGCCTCATGTTTTGAGGTAGAGGCTTACTATTGATTTTATGCGCCCATAACGTGGGTAACGGTATCGTTTCCTTCCCGCCCGCTTCTTGCCAGCTGAACTTGGTCAGAACACGACGTCCCGCCGACATTTGACTTAGCCGAACTCTTTGATTAGACAAATGAGCTTCTATTAACTCTTCAACGACGTTGTGCTTCGCCATGCCGAGAAGCTTCTCGGTTGCCGAATGCTTCGGCATGCCCAGCGCCATCTTGTTTGCCTTGCGTATTATGACGTTCAACTGTTCGCTGTCTTGCTCGAGTAAATTTAGGTACGGCGCAGCGTAAACGATGCGCGACGTCACGAAGGCCTGGTCAATCTATCGTCCTCCTTCAATCCTCGTCCTCTGTTCATGGCTCTTTTGATAATGTTCAAAATTTGTTCCGTAGAAACCTTCTTTTTGGCGATCGACGCCCGCGGCTTACCATTGTTCTGGAAGATTACACCCAGGATACGTGCTTGCGTGGTTGCCCCTATGATCGTCCCGCGGATGGTGATGCGGACCTTCTCTTGTTCCCCTTTTTTTCTTCTTGGCATGATGACGAGCAACTCCGATTTCTGTGCCGAAGAACTGTGGCCCAAGAGGACTGTGATTTGGGCGAGTTGGGGAATGTTCATGATTGACAATCCAGCGCGCGAAAACACGACACAAAAAAGAACGAGAGTTAGACAGGACAGCGCTGCACTCACAACTGATTTATTTTGAAGAAAACATTGGTCATATATACAGATCAGTCTCCCACGTGGCGGTAAATTATTGCACCCGATAACCACAAACAACAAAAAAACGCAATCATTAATCGGTTTGCACATGTGTAGTCTTTGGTTTATTTGGTCATGCAAAGGCGTCACTCAGATACGCGTATTCCCGGTCATGCAGCGCTATTGAGGGCATACTTATACAACGGTCAGCAGCTCGTCTGATTTGAAAGGCCTCGATAATTTCCCGTGTTGTTTTATCTTTGTGTCTCGACAACACAGTGGTTTCATTAAAAAGCGGCTCACAATCTTGTTTGCAGCAGTGTTTTTGCCAGGTGGCTGTGTGGATTCGTTTTAAATGAACGCTGGTGCTCGAACAACCTGGTGTTCAGACACCTCCCGGTTTGTCCCACATATATATGTCCACACCGAAGTGGCAACATATACACGACACCCATTGCACATTTCACAAATGGGTCTGAATGATTTATCGGGCACACTTTTTTTGTATTCCGGGAAGCTAATCTTCGGTCAACCCTACTGCACAATTTTCCTAATTTATTTGGAGCCGAGAATACCACGTCGACAGCGTATCTTTTTGCCACGTTTTTTAAGTTATGAGAGAGCCGGTGCTTATACGGTATCACAACGGGGTATGTTTTTCTTTGCCTTGGTGGCTGCGTCACAGAACCTGCCGTATCTTTTCCTTTTATCCATTTGACTAACTTCTGCACGACCATGAGGAGAACATTGTCAGGGTAGCCAGCCGTCTGCATTCTACTTATCTGGTTCGAGAAGCTGTCATTCAGCTGATGGTCACATGACTTTGAAAGGGCTTAGCGTAATAAAGAAAATGCGATCCCATTTTTTATTACCTTCGAATGACCCGATTTGAAGTTTAGCACTGGTTTTTGAGATCTGATGATGATGATGGTTGGATGTTTATGGCGCAAGGCCAACTGGGGCAAAGAGCGCCAAAACAATAGTCATATATGAGGGGTGAAACCTTAAACACTACGAACAGTCAGCAAAAACAAAAGTAAAATCACAAAACGACAATGAGCATGGCTGGTGTATAGGGCCAGGGAGTGATCACGCGTGGTATGAAATGAGGTCTAAAAATTGAACTTCTTCTAAATATTTAAAAACGCACTTGATAGAAAACATGGGATCATCAGAGAGGAAAAACGCTGGGTGTGGTGGGACGTGTAGTCTGTATAGCTGTGGGAAGTGTTTGCGTCGTGTTGTGTGAAGTGCCTTGCATGTGATTAGTATGTGCACCACGGATAGGGCATCTCCGCACCTGCTGCACTGGGGTCTAGAAGATCCCGTCAGCAGATACGAGTGCGTCGCATGGGTGTGCCCTATCCGCAGCCTACCCAAGGCGACTTCCGTGTGTCTGTTGCGTGAGTCAGCTGTGTACCGTCCCAAGTGTGGCTTTATTACGTGTAGTTTGTTGTCTGTCTGTTCGTCCCAGTGTGTTTGCCATGTTCTCCGCAGGTGTTGTCTTATGTGTGGCTTGAGGTCTGTGTAGGGTACGGTTGTTATGTCTACAGTGTTCCTGAGTGCAGCAGCAGCAGCCCTCTCGTCTGCCAACTCATTCCCAGCGATCCCAGCGTGTCCTGGAACCCAGCAGAGGAGCAGCTGATGCTTCTTTGCATACACAGACATGATAGTGTTAAATACAAGATTAACAATGTGGTTTTTGGGGGGTGTATGCGATGACAGTGCGCGAACAACACTCAAGGAATCTGTGTATATGATAGACTTTGGAATTTGATTTTCAAGTATGTGTCGTACATCCATTAAAATTCCCTATGCTTCTGCTGAAAAAATTGTTGTGTGGACGCTCATGGTTCTGGCTGCACAGAAATTCGGACCATGAGCAGCGCAGGAGACCATAGTGGAGGTTTTAGACGCGTCACTGTAAAATTCTGCAAGTGGGTATTTAAACTGCAGAGACAGAAAGTGCTGCAGTATTGCAGCCTGCGGTACCCGATTTTTGTCAAGTTTCATAAAAGAAAGGCCGCACGACACAGGACGAACTTGCCAAGGCGGTAAACTGTTTGAAAGGGATGACCTGTACACATCCAAAAACAAAGCACTGAGATCCGAGGCTCGCTCTTTCACTCTAAGTGAAAAGGGCAGAGGAACGGATGGGCGATTTACAAAGAGCAGAGATGTGGATGTGTCGTTAAAGACAGGATAAAAAGGATGATTATTCAGTCATGAAATTTTAAAAGCATAAAGCAAGTCCATGTATGTTCGTTGGTTCTCAAGGCTCCACTTATTACACTCAACATAAAGACTCTCAGCAGGGCTAGTGCGAAAAGCACCCGACGAAAGACGAAGGCCCAGGTGTAGAACTGGGTCAAGAATTCGCAAGGCTGTCTTAGTCGCCGACCCATACACCACACTGCCATAGTCCAAACGAGACCCAACCAAAGCAGTATACAAGCAAGCAAGAGTTCTTTGTCGGAACCATAGGATTGGTGGGAGAGAACCTTAAGTATATTCATTGTTTTGAGACATTTATTTTTAAGTTCCTTGATGTGGGGAATGAATGTGAGTTTGTGATCAAACACCACACCTAAGAACTTGTGCTCCTTGTTCACAGGAAGCGACACGCCATTAAGAGTAATGTCTGGGTCCGGATGGACCCCGCGCTTCCTGGAGAACACAACGCAGGAGCTTTTTGCAGGATTCAATTTAAACCCATTCTTGTCTGCCCAGCCGGCAAGCTTCTTGACGCCGAGCTGGACTTGACGTTCGCAGATTGACATATTACATGATTTAAAAGATATCTGTACGTCATCTACATACATGGAGTAAGAAATTGTAGGCGGCAGTGCCTTCCCAAGGGAGTTCATTTTTACTATGAAGAGAGTGCAGCTTAGAACTCCGCCTTGCGGCACGCCATTTTCTTGCACGTGTACCTTTGACAGTGCAGAACCAACTCTGACGCGAAAGGTTCTCTCAGACAAATAGCTAGCAAGGGTGTTAAACATATTACCAGAAACACCGAATGACTTCAGGTCAGTAAGGATCCCATAACGCCAAGCGGTGTCATAGGCCTTTTCTAGGTCGAAAAACACAGTTAAACAGAACTGTTTATGAATGAAGGCATCCTTAATATATGACTCTAGTGCCACAAGTTGATCATTCGTGGATCGCCCCGCCCTGAAGCCTGCCTGGCAGCTCTCGAGAAGGCCGTTATACCCCAAAAAGTACACGAGCCTCCGGTTTATCATCTTCTCGAGAAGCTTGCACAGGCAGCTGGTCAGGGCAATGGGTCGATAGCTAGCGGGAGAAGAAGGGTCCTTCCCTTCTTTCAAGAATGCTACAACTATGGCATCCCTCCAAGACTTTGGAATGTGCCCCGAAAGCCATATCTTGTTGAAAAGGTGAAGAAGTGTTACAAGAGTGTCTGTGTGTAAGTTCTGTATCATTGTATATGTAATGTTGTCTGGGCCTGGAGCTGAGGGTTTACACGTGCTCAGAGCACCCCTCAGCTCATGAAGCGTGAACTCGGAGTTATAAGAGGTGGCTGACCTGTCATTGTCATGTAAAGGTTTCTTTTCGGCCACGAGTTTGTGTTTCATGAAGGTGTTTGTGTAGTGTGCTGAACTAGAAACGTTTTGGGAAAGTGTTGTGCGAGTGTGTAGCCTGGTCTTCGAGTGTGTCCCCTGTTGTACTGACCAGAGGCAGGCTGTGTGTTTGATGTCCCTTGAGTTTGCGTATTCGTGTCCATACTTTCCGTGTGTCTGTGTAGGAGTTAATTGATGTTATGAATGTACGCCAACTCTCTCGTTTTGCCTCACGGCGCACACGTTTTCCTAACGCCTTGGCCCGTTTGAACAAGAGGAGGTTACTCGACGTGGGGTACCGACGAAGGATACCCCACGCCTTGTTCTGGGCCTCTCGCGCCCGCCTACAGTCCTCATTCCACCACGGCCTCCGCTGGTTGCGCGGGGCAACAGAGGCGTGGGGAATGGACTTTTCGGCGGCGTCGAGGATGTGTGCCGTGAGGAGTTGGGTAGCTTCTTCAACGTGTAGGTGTCCTATGGATGTGTGGTGTAGTTTGGATGTCTCTGTAAATGTGTTCCAGTTAGCTCGTGCTTCATTGAACCTATTATGGGAAGATGGACTGCTCGGGCCTTTACCTATATACGTTAATGAAGTGGGGAAATGGTCACTGCCATATGGGTCCGTGCCCACACCCCACTCGAGAAGAGGAAAGAGAACTGCGGAGCCAATAGCCAAGTCAAGACATGAGTATGTGTTGTGACCTATGTTATGGTATGTAGGCTGTTTATTGTTGAAAAGGCATGCTCCAGAGGATGTAAGAAACCTCTCTATCAGGCGACCTCGGGCATCCGTACGAGAAGAGCCCCAAAGAGAATTGTGAGCATTAAGGTCGCCTGTTAGAATGTATGGTTCGGGCAGCTGGTCAACCAGCGCCTCGAAGTCAGAACTCAAAAGTGTAACATCAGGAGGAATGTATATGGAGCATACCGTTATCAACCTATTAAATATTATTAAGCGTATTGCTACAGCCTCAAGGATAGTGTTTAAAGTGACAGGGTGGCATGCTAAGGATTTCCGGACGATTATGGCCACACCGCCAGAAGAGTGTGTGCAGCCATCCCTGTCTTTCCTGTATACCAGGTAACTATTCAAGAAATTTGATTGTTTAGAATTCAAATGTGTTTCCTGAACACACATTACACTTGGCTGATTGGTATGCAGAATCTCATACACGTCGTCAAGATTATTCAGAAGGCCTCTGCAGTTCCATTGAACAATATTTTCTCTTCCCATTATTTAGTGTGAGAGCTACTGGAGTGTGTATGTTTATGTGTCGTCTTTCGGGGCTGTGACTCTTGGATTGGGCTTTTTTGGCGGCCTATCTGTAGGCTTGGACGTCGGAGGCCGCTCCTTGCGCTGCGTTGCAGGCAAGAACGGCACGACGTCCATCTCGTCGTCCGATGTCCTGGGTGTGCCCGTGGAACCGGCCCCCCCGGACTTGGCCCCCTTCGGGGGGCCTTCGTTTGACCCGCTACCGCCGGTGGTGTCGGGGCACCAGAAGTGGCACGGGCGGTGCGGTGGCGGTGGGAGCCGGTGCGGGGCTCGTGGTGTCCATGGCACACTCCAACGCACTGGACGATGGGGAGGCACGGACGGGAGCGGCACCGGCACCGGCCCCGACAGAAGAGGTTGCCACCACAACCGCTGCTGCCTGAGCAAGCGGCGTGTTGGCGGGTTGGGCTACCAGAGGCAACCCAGGGGGGGCGGGGGCGGGACCAAGTCCGACTCTCGGTACTGGGTCCCCGCCGAAACAAGACGCCGCTCCGCCCCCCGGCGAGCTGCGTCGGCGTACCTGCCCAGAGGGAAGGAGGCGAACCTCTTCCGTGCCTCTGGGAAGGTGATGTTTTCGTTGACTTTCAAGGCAATGATCTGTTTTTCTTCTTTGAACTTTCCACAGCTCCTAGAATAGGCAACATGTGGTCCCTGGCAGTTGGCACAGGTGAAGTTCTCGGATTTACAATTCTCAGTTTGATGATCATGTGCTGCACATTTTGCGCACGTCAATTTACCACGACAAGACGTTGTGCCGTGCCCAAACCGCTGACACTTGAAACAGCGGCGCGGGTTCGGCACGTAGGGTCGGATTGGACATCTCAAGAAGCCTGCGTTGACCGACTCAGGAAGGTTAGAGCGGTCAAGTGTCAAGATTATGTGCTTGGTTGGAATTATTTCATCATTTCGGCGTATGGTGATTCGCCTCACTGCTGTCACGCCCTGCTCTCGGAGGCCCTCGAGCAGGTCTGCTTCAGTCTCATTCATTAGATCCCGATCAGAGATCACGCCCTGGCAGCTATTGAGGCTGCGATGGGGCGTGATCTTGATGTCAACATCTACCATGCGCGTTTGCTTGAGGAGGTTAGAGGATTGTTGCTTGCTTTCTACTTCTATCAAAACTTCTCCCGTTGTGAGTTTCTTAGCCTTATACGACTCTCCGATAAGGCTTTCAAGAAACTTGGAGATTAGAAACACAGATTGGGAAGTGATGGGCTTTGTCTTGTCAACAGATTCCATGATCAGAAACCGCGAGAAATTATCAGGCTTTGGGGGAGAGATCGATTGCAAAGGAGGAAAAGAAACTTCGGTGCGGCCCCTTTTCGGGGGCCGATCACGTCTGGGGGGGGGTTTAGAAAATGCCATATGATACATTGAAAAGCAGGGAGACGGGGGTACTTTCTCCTTTGACCTTACCCTGGTAGTCAAAGAGGTCCCGGAGCTCCCTGCCTGGTAGACAGGCAGGGAGCCCATCGGCCGGAGCTTGACCACGGCTCCGACGGCCACCGTTAGAGGTTTCTACCCTTCACCTTAAAAACACATCACCACGGTAGGACACAGCTTATGTTGGGGGGCTCGGGGTCCGCGGTATCGCCAGTACCGTCACCAAGATTACTCAAGGTGCCCCGTGCGGGGGGTTTTTGAGATCTGGGACGGTAACACCAGCATACATGACCTGTATTGAAAGTTATTTCTAAATCCAAAAACTGCAGTTTGTTCAGTTTTGGCAGCTCAAATGTGAACTGCAATCCGAGACCGCACTCATTGAACACATTTAAAAGGCCCTCTACATTCAGATCTCTATTTTCAACGATTATTAGAAAATCATCTACATAACGAAAAATTTTCTTTGCCAATCCGCACACGTTTCTTTCGATATTTCTATCAACCCTACCTAGGAATATATTACTAAGCATAGGAGCCACCTTTGAGCCAATACACACCCCTCGTTTTGGAACGAAGAATTCATTTTTCCACTCAATAAATGTTGATTTCAGATAGAATTCTAGGATCTCCATAAAACTGGTGACTGACACGCCGCACTTTCGAATGGCTTTGGAACAACGTCAGACCGACTCTACCAATAAGACAGCAACCAATGGCGCCAAAGGGAAGGGTCGTACTTCTGGGAGATGCGTCATTACCCAACCAGCATGCTGAAACCCTTGGTCTTGGCCCGAAGTTTTGTGGTGAGCCAGTTTTCAATCCTCCGGAGAAGGTGGCCCTCTCCAGGCTCGTCTCCCGACGGGTTCCAGAAGAGGACCGTTCCCGCTGTATTTCTGAGTGCATTGACGTGCTTGCCCGAACCTGGTGAAACGCGGGAACACCGCCTTGGTGTTGAAAAAATAGTCGAGTATGCAGTTGAAAACAGGCTACACATACTTACGGCAGACAAGGAAGGCTGTTTTGTGGTTGCACCAGAAAGTGTTTTCTGTGAGAAGGCCCTAATGGCGATTGAAAAGAATTTCAATCCTATTGACGTAAAGGCCAACAAGGTAAAAGAGCGCGCTGTGTCGTTGCTAAGAAGTCACAATCTTGAACAATTAGCCCTGTCAGTAAAGAAAGCAAAAGGTGTTCACTTGGAGGCATTTTTCGTGGTCAAAACGCATAAGCCTGAAGCCCCTTTCCGCACAATAGTTACAGAAAGAAATACTTGGCAGTTGGCGGTGTCCACATTTTAAGAACAGCAGCTCCGGTCCCTGCACCTGAATGACCCATATTTAATTCCAAATTCAGATGCCTTAGTAAAGTATCTTGAATCCTCGAACCCAGGAACATGCAAGGCTATGAGCATTGATGTGCAAGATTTGTTCTACACGATCCCTCACGATGAATTAACGAAATCAGTTATATTGTATATCACTGAAGAAAACGATGAAGTAGGTTTCATTCAAAAGTGCAAGCGTGTCAGTCAACAGTTTTATGGAGATCCTAGAATTCTATCTGAAATCAACATTTATTGAGTGGAAAAATGAATTCTTCGTTCAAAAACACGGGGTGTGTATTGGCTCAAAGGTGGCTCCTATGCTTAGTAATATATTCCTAGGTAGGGTTGATAGAAATATCGAAAAAAACGTGTGCGGCTTGGCAAAGAAAATTTTTTGTTATGTAGATGATTTTCTAATAATCGTTGAAAATAGAGACCTGAATGTAGAGGGCCTTTTAAATGTGTTCAATGAGTGCGGTCTCGGATTGCAGTTCACATTTGAGCTTGCCAAAACTTGAACAAACTGCAGTTTTTGGATTTAGAATTAACTTTCAATACAGGTCATGTATGCTGGTGTTACCGTCCCAGATCTCAAAACCCAGTGCTAAACTTCAAATCGGGTCATTCGAAGGTAATAAAAAATGGGATCGCATTTTCTTCATTACGCTCAGCCCTTTCAAAACCATGTGACCATCAGCTGAATGACAGCTTCTCGAACCAGATAAGTAGAATGCAGACGGCTGGCTACCCTGACAATGTTCTCTTCATGATCGTGCAGAAGTTAGTCAAATGGATAAAAGGAAAAGATACGGCAGGTTCTGTGACGCAGCACCAAGGCAAAGAAAAAGATACCCCGTTGTGATACCGTATAGCACTGGCTCTCTCATAACTTAAAAAACGTGGCAAAAAGATACGCTGTCGACGTGGTATTCTCGGCTCCAAATAAAATAGGAAAATTGTGCAGTAGGGTTGACCGAAGATTAGCTTCCCGGAATACAAAAAAAGTGTGCCCGATAAATCATTCAGACCCATTTGTGAAATGTGCAATTGGTGTCGTGTCTATGTTACCACTTCGGTGCGGACATATATATGTGGGACAGACCTGGAGGTGTCTGAACACCAGGTTGTCCGAGCACCAGCGTTCATTTAAAACGAATCCACACAGCCACCTGGCAAAACACTGCTGCAAACAAGATTGTGAGCCGCTTTTTAATGAAACCACTGTGCTGTCGAGACACAAAGATAAAACAACACGGGAAATTATCGAGGCCTTTGATATCAGACGAGCTGCTGACCGTTGTATAAGTATGCCCTCAATAGCGCTGCATGACCGGAAATACGCGTATCTGAGTGACGCCTTTGCATGACTAAGTATACCAAAGACTACACATGTGCAAACCAATTAAGGATTGCGTTTTTTTGTTGTTTGTGGTTATCGGGTGCAATAATTTACCGCCACGTGGGAGACTGATCTGTATATATGACCAATGTTTTATTCAAAATAAATCAGTTGTGAGTGCAGCGCTGTCCTGTCTAACTCTCGTTCTTTTTTGTGCCGTGTTTTCGCGCGCTGGATTGTCAATCATGAACTGTGGCCCCACGATTTAGCGAACTCGTGCACGGTCTCTGCCGCTCTCTGTAGGGTCTCCTCCATCCAACTCGACGACCCTGCCCTCGACGTCCAAACAGTGATGTCGTCGGCGTATTGAGAGTGATCTATGCCCTCTATGCCTTGAAGCAGGGCCAGGAGCGGGAGGAGTGTTAGGTTGAAGAGAAGCGGCGACAGAACCGACCTTTGGGGGGTGCCTCTATCTGCCAGGGTTATCGGTTCGGACGTCTCTTCTCCAATTTTGAATATTGCTGTTCTATCACCTAATTAGTCCAGCACATACTTGAATGTTCGCTTTCCGCATCCAGTTTGACGCAGGTTACAGAGAATACTTTCGTGTGTGACGTTTTCGAAGGCTCCCTTGAGATCGAGGGCCAGAATAGCTGTCGGCGTAGCGGTCATCGCTTTCTTGATTACCAGCTCGTGTAGTTGCACCAAAATGTCTTGCGTGCTTAGGTGCCCCCGGAGCCCGTACATGGTCGGTGGCATCTGATTGGTGACGTCCAAATATCTCTGTAGTCTCTTGAAAACCATACGCTCGACCACCTTCCCCACACATGACGTGAGAGAGGTGGGGCGGACGTTGTCTACGTGTGGTGGTTTTCCTGGCTTGGGAATGAAACGCACCTCCGCTTCTTTCCATTCTTTGGGCAGCGAACCGTTCTCCATGGCTGCGTTGGCTAGGTTGAGCAGTTCCCCTCGGCTCAAGTTACTCATATTTTTTAAGCATCGTGTATGTGACGGAGTCAATGCCCGGTGCGCTGGCTTGATTACTTTCGTCGACGGCGGCAACCAGCTCTATTTCGTTAAAGACTTAGTCTAGCCCGACGTTGCTATCCCCTTCGTACTCGTGAGTAGGGTTAGCGCTCTTCTCAGTCTTGAGATACTTACTTGCGAGTTCACCAATGAGCTTCTTCCCGTCCCAGTCGTAACTGTTGATCGTTCTTGTAATGTCTCAAGCGCTTGCACTTTTGCTTTTCAACGGATCTATGAGGTGCCGCAACAGCTTCCAAATCTTCTTCGTAGACAGTGTGCGTTGTCGGTTGTGACACATCTTCATCCAACTTTCCCTGCATAGCGGCTCCGCATACTCGGGTGCCTGCTTGTTAAGCGCATGTATACGTCTGCGAAGCTTACTTTTATGTCTTTGTCTCTTCCACCTTCGCGTAAGATCATGCCTAGCCGCCCACATGTGGCTAAGCCTGCTGTCTACAAAGGGAGCTTGCGTAGTTGTAGTAATCGTGTGCGTCAATTTCTTGACAAACTCGCGTTGCTTCTTGGCCCACGCCCCATAGTCTTGGTGTCTTGGTCCTCGTCCGCGCCTTCACTGTCTGCGTTTCTACGTAAGCGGTCCCAGTCTGTAATATTGGATTGACTCAATTGCGCCTTGATGGCGGTCCCTCCGAAGCTTACACAAAAGATGTGATCTGAGCCACGATTCTCCCCCGAGTTCCACCAATTAACGTCGAGGTTCCCCCGAACTAACGTCAGATCAGGAGTGGTGTCTCTGACCGTGCTAGTGCCAGTCCTTGTAGGCACGCCCGCCTTTTTAACCACCTCCATATTGCGATTCTCTATGGGTTTTCCTATTGGTTTCCTCTTTTGGACGAATATTTGTAACCGCACGTTGTGTGGGCCGCGTTGAAATCTCCTAGCACTGAAATCGATGTTGGCCTTGCTTTTTTGATGTAGTCCAATATGGTGCTTCCAAAGTCAAGGATCCTGCTGGACGGTCGACAATACGCATTCAAGACGAAAATTTTCTTGTCACCTGCCCCCCCCCCCCCCCCCCAACACTTCTGCTCTGAATTTCGACGAAGGTATGCTCGCAGCCTCACTGAGCGAACAAATGTAGCGCAGCAGAAACACAAGAGACGGATAGAATACACACGGATGAGCGCTCTTGTCGCTTGTGTTTCTGCTGCGCTACATTTGTTCACTGTGAATTACCAACTAGCCCAGTCTACAGCTTTACTCGCTGAGCGGTCACATGCTGTGTGGCCGGAACGTTGCTGCGGATCAAGATCGCAGTACACCTACCGCCAGGGCCTGTATACGTAATGTATCCCTCGAGCTTGGCGCGGCCGTTCGACTCTTGTAACGTTATGATATCCGGTTCCTGGTCCAATTTATCAACGTAAAGTTGTAACCCCCCATTTTCTAATTTTTCAGCGGTAGAACCGCGCGCGGAACCAACTTCTCGCGACCTGACCTGTAGAGCAACTCGTGATGCCTTTATCTTGGCAATCTTGTGGTGCTTAATTTTCGCATCCAACGCCATGACTCTAACGGAGAGTTGACTACATTTGGCCTCCACATTACCCATTCTTACTTTGAGACTGTTCACTTGCTCAGACAATTGAGGAACTTGGCTTGAGATTTGCATAAGAATGTTCAGGACCATTTCCATTGTCGGAGGAACGGTGGCCTCAGCCTTCTCGTTCTCCATGGCCACAACTGCAGTTGGTATCTTTAGAGCTTGCGTCATGGACTGTGTCAACGCCGGTGGCGGGATCAGCGCCGGTGGTGTAATAATGTTCAGTGCAACCGGAGCAGCGCAGGTGGTGTCTCTCATGGCTATTTTCCTTTTAGCTGCCCTGACGTCATTACCGTTGTTCTTAGTTTTACTGAGCGCGTCGATACGCTCCATCATTGCCTCTATCTGATTGCTTTAGCTCTTGATACGATTATTCTGCCTCTCTATAATTTGCTTGAGTTCCGAACAGTCTCAGCATTCTTTGGAAGATGAGGAGGAGAGAAGGGAAGGGAAATCGCTATTGTTGAGACCGACGGGAGACCCCGCTTCCCAGCCCACCTGTTTCTCGGCACCGTTGCTCTGCCGGATATTCGACTTTGGCCTCGGACGAGATTCACGCCTGCGAGCCCCAGCTGCCGATGGTGACCTGGTAGCGCTCTTGCGTCTCCCTCTCCTTGTCTGGGAGCGGCTGCGACGCTTGTCCGGTGCCTGCCACGCTGTCTCGCTGCAAAGTTGGCTCCCTCGGTTGCTGCTGCAGCTGCTGCTGCTGCACCTCTTCTCGTTGCTGACGTTTCTCAACTCCTTTGCGAACGACCGATGGCGTCTTGAACCTTGCTTTGCACTCTTGCCCGCGGTGAGGTGGTAGCCCCCGCAGAGGCTACACCTGGGGTTACTGCAGACGTGGCTCTGTAGAGGATCCTTCAAGCCGCAACCACGGCACATCCTGTCTTCGGGGTTGGGGCAAACGTCCACCCTAAGACCGAGGCGACCACACCGGTAGCACATGTCGATCTGCTTGCGATACAGCGAACACTTGACCAGCAGATTGCAGTACCTGATGTATTTCGGGACCTTGTCGCCATCAAATGCAATGACCACCTTCGTCATCTTGCCGCTACCGTTAGCTTGCATGACAGTGGGATTGTACTCTTGAACGATGTAATGGTTGATTTCTTCAATAGTGTCCAACAACGGAACACACCTGATGACGCCCTTAACGGTGCCGTCGGGAGCCGTCTCGTAGGCGCCCGCTTCGTGTGCCATGCCGTTGATAGTGAGGCTTATGACTGCCGAGTAGCGGACCGTGGCCTCTCGTTAGGCGTACTAACAACGAGTATGTTTTGCTGTTTGTTAGAGCAAGTGACGTATTGCGTAACCTTCTCGCCACTCACGTTCGCAGTCGCGACGATGGCTCCGCTGATTTCAAATCTACAAACTTCTCCAATGTGCAGGCCTCCCTTGGGACGAATGGCTTTTTTGATATCTTGCCTCGGTAACACAGGCATCCTTGCGGCCTTGAGCAGGAGTCTCTTGAAATTTTTCCGCTGCGGGCGACGATGGTCGGCAGCCGCCGGAGCTTCGTTGACCGGCGTTTGTCTAAACTTGCTCTCCTGCCACTCCTTGGTCTTCTTCTTTCCAGTGACTCACCACCCAAACTTCCTCCGGAATTATTTCTTCACCGTAGACTTCTACATGCATATGGGACGCTATTTCCTTGAAACACTTCGCCTCTAGAGCCCCTAGGCACGGCTGCAGGGCCTAGCTGCGTTTAGGCTTTGCTCGCAGCGACATGGTTCGCGTAGAAACAGACATCGAAAATCGAAACAAATGATTTCCCACCTACACTTTTGGTATCCACACGTTCCTTGTAACTTCGCGGATGCCGTAGTGTGAAAACTTGCATGAGTCGGGATACGGGACTTGAAGGGGAAGGCCATTAACTAAGCGACGTGAAGAAATAAGAAAATTGGGAGGCAAAGGATGGACTCGGGCCGCGCAGGACAGAAGTGGGTGGAGGTCAATGTGGAAGAGCTTCGTCCTGCATTGGACCTAAATAGGCTGTTGTTGATTATGATGATGAGGAGGAGGAGGAAAGGAGCAGGACCTTTTGGTGCAACACGCTTAGCGCCGCAAAATTTCGGTGCAGGGACATTGTGTCGCATAAACTATTCAGTAAACGAAATTTACGCTTACTTGTTCGCACCCATTAGTATACTACGCTAAGGGGAGCTTTTGTAGCTGACCCTATAGTGTTACACGTCACGAGTAGTGCTTAACACGGTACAAATACAAAGAAAATTCTGCGCACTCGTTAGCGCCTGCCTCGCGGTGACCGCCTTCCGTCCCAGGCGCATGCAGTGGCTTTTGCAAAAAAGAAAGAATTCCCCATAACCCCGAGGACCACGTTGGGTTAACGAGCGACCAACAGCCGCAGAACTGGCGATACAGCTGCTGCACGAAACCTTGACACGACTCAATGAACGCGCCGCATGCGTCGTGCACGTACCCACCACTGCTGCGCTATAGCCGTCGTCAAGCGCTACCGCGCATGTTATGCTTGACATGAGAAACACTATGATACAGAAGCATATGATGATGGCTACTGCTAGCACAATGCAAAGCGACGGCAGAACATGTAAAGAAACAATTTGAATTTGCACAAATGCCCGGTGATGTATGTGCCTCAGTGGTCACATAGGAAGAAATCCTGTAGCTCCGCTTTGGTTCCAGCCTTGCTACTTAGTGCAATCATTGTTAGTTGTTTTGGCTGCTATGATCGAATTTTTTTATAAGAATCCTATGTTTCTAAAGTTTATCTTCATAGTTCGAGCAATGTATTTTAACAGGAGACCTGTTTAAGATTGTGGCTTAGCTTTTACTCTCAAAAGAAAAAAATAAGCTGTGATTGATTCCTCTGTCGTAGGAATCGGTACACACGAAAGTGAAATGTGCAGCGAAATCTGCAGCTGAGGATGATTTGCGGGTTGGCGGCTGCCTTGTGGGTGTGCTTTGCGAGCAACGTCCTGCTGGTGGGTCACTTTGGCAAAGGTGTACTGGCGTGATTTCCGTGACGGATATGACGTCAGTAAAACCTTAATGTATCCTTAATAAAACACTGGTGTTTTAAAAAATGCAGGGCTTGCTGGTGTATACTTAATAAAACACTTGTGTTTTTTAAAAAATGCAGAGCTTGCAATAGTGGTGGAAGGCAGGAGAAAGCGCTGATCTGGCGGCCCTCCTCACGTCTTGCAAGTACACGCGCAAGCCTCGACGACGACGCTGTACTCAAGCCTTTACGCATGTGTTGCGTAGTGGCGTCATGGCTTGAAGGGCGCCGGTAAGGCTCGGCGAAGCTATGACTAGGCTACTGAAGGTAGCGCGGAGCAATGCACAGCTGCGCCAGTGGTTCTTAGGGAACACGAGGGGACGTCATCGATCTACGATGTTTTATTGGTGCGACGGACGGATAACGCTGTTAAAAAGACCGAAAGCACATGAGCGTGGGCCTCGTGAGAAGCGCCCGGCGTCAGAAGAAAAAACGTGGGGAGAAAGGAGGCCATGAATTTTTCGCCTTCAGAACGGAAGCCGCAAACACGACTTCAAGCGACGCAGTGAATTCACCAGCCCACTTACGAAGGATAATGGTAACAGGAGGTGGCAAGCAGGGTTAAAATATTTTAGTACTGTGGCAGTCAGCAAATGCCTCTTAGCGCACTTCCAGAGGCGCCTTGCCTGGCTAGTAAAATGTAGCGTGTGCATCAGAACACCCTACCATTGATAGATGCGTTTATTTTGTTGATGCTGGGGGTACCTTTGGTTTGAGGCCTGAACCGGGGGGAGATCCGTGTGGTCGAAAGGGATTGTCATTCTCCCCGGAACCTCGTAACTTGCAAAGTTGACCTTGCAGTTGTATTATTTATTCATTTATTCATCACATACTGCGGACCAAGTATGGTCTATGCAGGAGAGGGCGATGCAGTTCAAAATTCTTCTGCACATATACACTTCTGCTGCAGTATACACACACTGCCGAACACAATTCATGTTATACTAGAAATTCGTGAAAAACAATGGACAAATACAGGCAAAGAAGCAGACTTAAGCGACAAGAAAAAAGTTATATAGTTTCATCTCGGCGTGTCGAGCATAGGGGAATCATGGGGCAGAGCATTCCAATCAGACACTGTTCTCGGGAAAAATGAATACTTGTAAATGTTAGTACGAGCAAATATAGGTGTAATGCTAAGAATATGTTTTTGACCTGAAGCCCTGGTTGTGTTCTGTGTTATGATATCTGGCGCATGCAGTCCTGATCTGGAAAAGTATAGAGGTGGAAAAAGTTAAGCCGTGCAGTTTTCCTTCGGTCGGCCAAAAGTTGGAGGTTCGCATCTTGCAACATGGCTGACGGCGAATCGTGGCGTCTATACCGATTTTATATAATGGAGCAGCTAATCGTTGTATGTTTTCTATTTTTGTATTTACCATCTTTAAGGGGGTCCCACACTATGCTGGATATTCAAGAGAGGACGAAATATGAGTTATAGCTGTAAGTTTTAGTGAACTATAAGAACGACCCAATTTATATTTTAAAAAGCCTAATTTTTTCCGGGCAGCAGAAACATATTCCATCAAATATGTGCTGTCCAGCTAAGATTCGATGTGATCGTTACGCCCAAGTATTTGTATTCTTTCCTTGCCTGATAGTGTATCTACCTACATATAAGTAAACTCGAATTTTTCGGAATTGTTACTCAGACATAAATATGCGGTTTCTCAAAATTAATTACCATTTTCCACTTTTTACACTATTCTTTTATGCAGTTTAAGTTCTCACACAAGTCACGCTGGTCAGAGATAGAATTTATGGTACTTAAAAAATATGCAATCGTCGGCAAATAACTTAGACACGCCAGGTTGGATAGCTTAAACTAAATCGTTAATTTAAATAATAAATAGTATTGGCCCGAGAACTGACGCTTGCGGGACTCCAGATAACACCCCCAAATAACCAGAGCTAAAACCGTTTATATCTGCGTACTGTTTTTGTTTGTTAAGTATGCTTTGTCCCAGGTAATTATTCCCGGAGGAATGCCAATATCTTTCATTTTGTCTAGTAGCTTGATATGAGGGACCGTGTGAAAGGCCTTTGAAAAGTCCATAAAGATGACATTAACCTGTCCAGGCTTGTCCAGGACTTGGGAGAACTCGTTAACAGTTGCTAATAATTGCGTGGTGGTAGGTATTCCCGTCGGAACTCTGTTGCGTGCTGTGAATTACATTATTTTGTTCAAGAAAAGTATTTAAATATTTCGCTATAATGTCGTCACGTAATTTGCAACAAATACAAGTAAGGGAGATTGGTCGATTAATTGCTAACTAATAATCTGTTACCTTTCTAAACGCCGGAATTACACGTGCTAGAAGCCAATCGTCCGGCACTGTATTAGTTTTAATCGAAACATCAGATATTATTATTAGTATCTAGCTAGACTTTCCGCATACTTCTTTAGAAAAATAGCTGGTATACCGTCAGGGCCGGTCGATCGTTTTACGTCTAACCGCAATAATAGTTCTGTCACCCCTTCCAATGATACATTATTAAGTTTGACTGAACTGTCACCGTCATGATACTGGAGTTTTGTGGTCTTGAAAAAACGCTCTGGAAAGTAAGAATTAAATGCGTTTGCTATTTCGTTTTTTTGTAACAGGGGTTTTTCCGTTCATTACTTCGACAGTAATACGGTTGTCTTTGTTTTGGTAAGAACTGGTAAAATTTTCGTGGAATCTCTGACGCAAAGCGGCCCAGTGTGACGGTGTAATAATGTTCCCTAGCCTCCCTCAACTTGGGCGCCAAAGTATTTCTTAGAACGAGCAGAACAACATCATTAGCTATTTTTCGCTTTCTTCGCCGTTCAATTTTGCGTTTTAAGTGAATGAGATCGCGCGTTATCCCGGGGTTCATACGGGCACCTTTTTAAAGTTTATCTGAAACAAAATTGCGAATGCATAAGTGGCAATAAAATTTGAACCTTGTCCATATAGAGTTAACACTGCCGTCGCAAAATGATAGCAAAGGTTCTTCTTGGTAGTGAACGATCTGGAAATTGTCTGCCGCAGAATACTGTTTTACAACTACGGCCTCGGGTATAGAAGACCTTGTTCTACGAGGTCAAGAACAATTAAAATTGACCAATTTGTGATCACAAATGCCATCAAAAACTGTCGCCTTGCATGATTCAAAACTTGTGGAACAGAAAATGAGATCTAATATTGAAGAACTTGAACTTGTCACGCGCGTAGGATTAAAGACTTTCTACGTGAGGGAGTAAGCAAGCGACATGTCCAGTAATATTTCAGCACTTTGCACATCGATCGAACCACATTTCTTCGATACTCAATCCTTGCCCGGCATATTAAAATCACCAGCGATAATGATGTTCTGATTTCGCTATTTTTCTAAGTGCTCGTACAGGTCTATCAAGAAAGCAGGTGGGGCGTCAGGGGGCCTATAAACTCCCGCAATAATAATGAGGTTACCAGCAATCATAGCGTTACAAAAACACTTTCGTGGCAGCCATTATTATTAGGCAAGGAAACAGACGATACCTCGCGTTTAACAAGAATTGGAGCTCCGCCCCTCTTGTTTGACGATCTTTCCGATTACAGGTGTATGATGGAGGAACTATGCAATTATCTGGAACTTCAGGGTGCAACCATGTCTCCGATATTACTGCTACGTGTGGGTCGTAAGAAAGCAAAATCTGCTCGAGTTGCTCTTGCTTGCTGCATACACTTTGAGCATTCAGGCACAGCAATCGGAGAGTCTTCTGCGCATACTCAGTAATATTTTGGGTTTGTCATTTTTCAGAGCGGGAAGACTTAGGTAGAAACACCCTGCAACCAGCTGTGTCGTCCCAGCCATAAACGTCATCGTTTAAAAACAATTTGTCGTGCACCAATTGCATCTTATCACCAGTACGCTTGTCCTGTAATCCAGATTGCCACAACTTATTTCTTATGCGCAGCGTAGCTTGAGAATAATCGTGGGAGATCGACACATCAGAACCTTTGAGCTTTGGGCAGTTCTTAAACAATTTGCATTTTTTATTATAATCTTACAGCCGGAGGATAACTGGCCTGTGGCGGTCTTTTTGCGGCCTTCCTATTTGGTGAATACGTTCTACAGACCTGACGGAAACACCAAGTGTTTCGCCGAAAACCTTACGCAAAACCGTATCCTCTAGATCCTGTCTTGCTTGTTTTGGAACCTCAGGAATTTCGAAGACGCCTACATTGTTTCTGCTTGAACGATCTTCAAAATCGCTCAGTCTTCGGTCCTGCCCAGCTAAGGCCTTCTCCAACTTCTGTACTGCTCCCTCCAGTTTCTGTATCTTTTCCTTGTTTGGCTTCGATATTTTCAGAACCTCGTCTAATTTTAAACGCTTAGCATTTACCTCAGAAAGTGTGGCATCGCGCTTTGTTTCCGTTTCCTTTAGCTCTTTGAACTGAAGCATAATATCCTTCAACATTTGTTCTATCTCGGGACCAGGGTTACTTTCCACGTCGCCACATCACAGGAGCGAAAAACAGACCAGCAATCTATGACAACATAAATACATCTTTGAGGGCACGGCAGCACTACAATAGTGTATGAACTTGAACGAAATCCAGAAAGCGCGTTGTAAAACCTGACCTGCACAACAAGCCAAGCAGAATGAAACATGCTGCTCAGACGAGTGCCGCCGCGCCCTCTGAGAAGACAGGGCTCTACCGGAGACTTTATATCCTGGATGGTCGACGTCACCGATTTGTGCAGCCAATTCGGTGTCCCGTCCGCTGAGTCGATGAAAAGACGATCCGTCCGTGCAGGCGTTTTCCACTTGTGCGATAAATGGGCAGTCCACAGCACAGGCCCAGAATGAGGGGGTTGTTCGGCACATGGCAGCGGTAGGATCAAAAATACAACCTGCACAACAAGCCAAGCAGAATCAAACATGCTGCTCCGACGACTGCAGCCGCGCCCTCGGGTTAGAGTGCCACCGCGCCTTCGGGCAACCAATGTTAGAAACGGGTCCGGCCGATGTACAGCCCCAGAATGTACAATGTTCATTCGGTTAGCGCTCTTCGGCCAAATCACGGCAAGCGAAGAGCCGCACAATATTTGGCAACCGTTATTCGGGAGGACCCCAGCTGACGTAAGGCCTCAGATTATCCGCATTATTTCGGTAAGCGGTGTACAGCCGAGCAACGGCACGCGTCTGGGCGCTGAGAAACCATTCACTTTTGGCAATTGGTGTTTGGAAGGGGACCGGCCCGTTTTACATCCGGTTTTTCCTTCGGTGAGGTAAGAAATTGCCTATGGCTCCACTCAGTTATGCATCGGTGTGCGTAGCGAGAGGTACGGTTAGTGTGATTGTTTACCTTGGTTCTCTGTACGGATACGAGGCTTCTCGAGGTGTGCGGCTCATTCTTCCTCGTCTTCTCGGCGCACTGCCTCCTCTAGGTTTCGCTCGGGCGACCAATCCTGGCTTCATGCAGTTTCTCCGACTCACTTTCTGTATCTGACGGCGAATCCCACCGAGCCGCCCCATCTCTATATACGATTTTTTTTTCTTTTCTTTACACTTTTTATTTTTATTTTCGTATTCTTTATTTTTACTGCTTGATTCATTTTGATTTTTATGTATTTTTATTTCTTATTGTTTATTTTTAATTTTTTTTGCGCGGTGATTGGCACTGCCAGCTGCGGCGGCTACGGAAACGGTAGGTTCCCTAGCCCCCGCAGGTTCCCTGGGAACCACTGATAGCTAGGGAACCGCTCAGCTCGGGAACCGACAGCTAGACAACCACTCAACCAGCGACAGCGAAACGGCGAGAATACGGCCATTGTAGCTCTCCCTAGAAAAGTAGTTGAAGGACCGAGCGATGTAGAGGCGGTTTTCATCCGCTCGGTGTTTCTACGCTTTAAATGAACAAACTTTGTTTGTCAAGCAGTAATGAGGGGTACTACGTGAACCTGCAAGGTGCAAGGACTCACTGGGCATTACCAGTTAACATTTTAGGCCATCGAATACCATTAATTGCCACAAGACGACTGTACCACACCGACGGGTGAGCTAAGCCTCGCCAGTGATGGCGCTACCACGTTTCACCCGGCGGCCTCGTCGACGCACGTGCTCGAGGCTATTCGTCCCCTCGAGAAATGGAGAGTAATGAGACATCAACCCGGCATAGATGCCCGAGCCTAGATGGCCGTGTTTTACCAAAAATAATGGCCTGCAAGAGCGTCGACAAATCGGCCACAACGCAGAAGCTCAACAGGCCCCATGTAAAGGACTCCACACTAAAGAAAGGCAAGGGCGCCCCGAAGCGCAAGTTTCCAGCAGTTCTTCTGACAATATTACGGCAAAAAGCAATGTTGAAATATTTTGTTCATACTAAACATAGAAGAGGCTAAGCTCGTGTATTTAAAGGCTCAACTTCGGGCCATGCACTGTTTTTTCATCTGATTTTATGACTGCATGTTCAAAACAAGTGTTATTTTATATTTGCGATGATATGCGATGATTTGAATGTAACAGCATCCTTGTGTGCCGCTGCTGAAATATCATTGAATGCTAAAAAAGTGTGTTAACCTGACCTTTGCAAATAAACATTCGTACCCACTGAATACGTATAGTGAAAAATTACGCTTCTTTAAAAACGGCTTATAATTATAAATGGACTATAAATATCCGGGAAGTAATTTACTGGGTGGTTTGATGTGAAATAGGCACGTTGACATAATAAAAGTTAAGGCTGCACATGTGCTTGGGGTTTTCTGAGACAAAATTTCAGCCAACCTCCACGTAACTTGGAACAACAACAGTGTTTCACTAATATCGCTAAGTGTTTGCTGGGTTCCGTGCTCCAAAGAGCTGGTCGATACGGTCGACCACATACAGAATATGGCAGTGCGATTCGTTTTATGCAAGTGGGATCGTCAACTTAGCATGAAGAAAAGTAAAAGTAAGCCTAAATGGTAAGAGGCGAAAGATCGGAGACGAAACTCCAGGTTCAAATTTTTTCATAATATCCATCAGTCGAAAACTGGAACCGAGGAGAAGTATATCCAAGCGCAATTCGACATATCCCAATGCGAGGCCACAATCCTTACATGAATTATTACATTTCGTTTAAAGGTGACGCCTCGCGCTATTGATTTTTTCTTAGATCAATGAAAGAGTCGAATCATCTTCCACCTATGATTGTATCCATTATGTATAATGTTGATTTTTACCACGCTCTGTAGAAGTATTTCGCAATTTCGTCTCAAATTTGGTGCTTACTTTTAAGTAATCCCCTCCTTTAATGCCTGCAAAGGGGTAGCCGGGATGAAATAAATAAATAAACGAAAAATAAATAGGGACCCAATGAAAGGTTCCTCATTGTTGGCATCTTTTAGCCAATGGGAATAGTAGGGTACAAAAATTGTTTTCTTTGAGTGTCAACTGCAGGAACAAAAAAGGAATAACACCCAGCCATGGACTCAGCTGAAATTGGAAATACACGGGCACGGGAATGGTTAGAGTACAAAGCATGGCTGGCGCTCTTTTTGAGAGGCGTTCAAAAAATCCATGTTACAATCAAAATCTTGAAAAAGATGTGTATCGTAGGGCCTATCCGCAAGTTCGCCTCGGAGGAGTTGAGAGCCTTACGCATTCAAACTCAACCAATGAAATATTTATTATTTTTTATTCGTAGCACTATGCAAGGTTTGCTGTATGTAGTGCGAGTTCTTATTTATTGTTGGGAAACATAATTAGACTCTTATTCCTTATGCGAACAAAAACTTGGATAGAACTTCAGTAAGATATAGTTTACTGCGTGCCGCATGACACGTGAACGTGATGGAACGCAAGTAAAACAGGGTATCACCAATGTGCAGAACTCCGATTCTATGAAGGCTGTGGCGTGTTCCAGTCTTCTTGCTGAAGTAATTTCTTTAGAAATGAAAGAAGACAACGACGGAAACACGGCATATGGGAAAAAAAGCCGGTTGAAGTAATTCATAATGAAAAAAAAATGCAAGAAAAAATATGCAAATGCGCTATATCAGTGTGGAAGTACATACTAAGTAACGCCAAGGTTGTGCCTTCAAAGCACGGAGGCAGTCCTAATTACCCCGATGAAATTATGTATCACAAATCGGACGGAGGGTTTCGGTAAACTATACCGAGCTGCAATTATTTTGAATGTGGCGCATTTCCACAACCGTCTTCCTTTTTGCCAGTTAGCTATAGCCACGTGATTGCACCGTTTGCCAGCAGCTCCAGAAACTGCTTCTCAGGACACGATATTTCAAAGAAAAAGTTCATATTAATGCATCAAATAAAAAATAAATGTACGTTGCACTGAGATACGGATGAGTGGAATGAAAGCGCCATAAAGTAAAGTAGTTAGATTTGCTAGCTACCACTGCAGAATTGAAGCTAAAGAACGCACTTAAAAATGCGCACTCCCTAGCCGCGCGTCCTTTGAGAGCGCTGCCGTCGACCGGTTACGCAACCTCTATAATCAGAAAATAGCGTGAATCGGAATTTTTTGCCTAAGAACTCGGCCTCAAAACATTACTATCCTTTTACGAGGGCGTCGGTAGAGGTAGTGTTTCACGAGTTTCGCTCATTCCCGGGCCTTCTGCTATAGAACCCTTGGTGTCAATTTTTAGGAACACCCTTGGGGCCCCAGACACATGCTTGAACGTATGAACAGCATCGCCGCGCGCTACAGAGTTCCTCTTGCCGACATCATCAGCGCTCCTGAGGGTGTCTCACAGGCACGGATACTCGAATGACAGTATTATACCTTATCGTAGGTGTGCCCTTAAGGATTTGGAGCACGTTAAAATTTGAATATAAAATACCGGCGCGTCGAAATCGTTTTACTCCACCACTGCACTTGTATAACCTGCACATTCTTTCTTATTTATAATTGTGAGCACCCTCTGATCGTGTTTCGATTTTTTTCAGAGGTAAAGCCAACACAAACGACCAGAAGGGTACTTAAACTTCCTGCAGCCCCCGAGATTGAAGCTGAAACTAATGTTTCCGAACGTGATCGGTCTTCTCTTGAGTTCTGAGCCGCGAATTCATCTGGTTACGTCATGTGCATTGCAACCAACACTGGTAATGAAATATTGCGGTGCACAGAAACATGTCTAATAAAGTTTTTCCATCTATTTTTTTAGTCTTAAACGTGAGTTCGGTGGGTGTAATTTTGTTTGTATGATAGCCTTCAAGCATTACTGTAAAGCTTGGATTAGCTGTGCTGGAATATGTTTGAATGTTACATTTACTTTGTCGTGTACCCATTCCGAAGACGGCAAGACACTTCGGAATTGTGAATTTGCGCTCGTCATATGGTAGGTAAAGCGATCTTCCTAAGCTGTAGGTCTGATACGCTTCCCTTTCCATGGTGCGGAAAGGCGTACTCTTTAGCACGGTAGTTTCTGAAGGCCGACATTATTCTGCCAGGTTATTTTTTTCGCCACACGAGGGTTCAGGAAAAACAATTTTTATGGTTGTTGGGGTGAAAATAGCGAATACGTCTTAAGCACAAGTAGTACTTACACTAGCAGACGCCGAGTCTTCGAGAGATTTAGGAAAGAAAATCGGGCTCCGGGCACTAAGCATGGCAGCGTGCCCGTTGCGTTTGACCGTTGATGACTACTATAGTTCAAAGAGCTGTGATGCAGTTCATAATGGAGTAAATTTTCATTGATATCCTGTGCAGCTGATGTTCGTTCAACTAGCCTCACCATTTAGATCGTTTTAGGCAAATGTGATCTCCCTGTCCTTTTTTACTCGTGCTGTAAGACTGCGTTTTTATGCAAACATCCCCAACACTTTTTTTTGTGTTGATGCAGGATGTTTTGCAGCTTTCAACAAAATGGTGGGTGCCCCTGAGCAGTCGCAGCGCAGAAGAAAGAGATCTGCCATTCCAGACCATGTAAACGCTGGTTGCGGCTTATCGCACATTCTTCACTGCTGAGTCGGTTCAACCACGCCACAAAACGAACGCGTGCACTAGGCTTGTTGGATGCCTGTTAACTGCGCAGTATGCATTAAACAGCGGCTAGGTTCTCCGTAAGTAGGAAATTAGTCACGCGCGCAGTAAATATTGGCCGCATACTAGCCACCCCTTTGTAAATGTGCCCAGTTGACGGTAGTATTAAGCCGCCCCTGCCACGGACATGAATGTTTTTTTCTGCTCCGCCTACCCCAGTGGTGTTCATCCCCCGCCTCGCTCCTCGTTCAAAAAAACACGTGCAGGTTTCCTGAAATCCATTTAAATTGCATTCTTCCACTGCTTGCGCGCTTTCTAATAAAGCCTTTTGTTACTAATAAATCTGCCGGAATGCGCCCACGTGGCTAGGTAAGCTCGCGAGGGCTTTTTGCCTTAATGCGTCAAGCATTGCTTTCACCGTATACTTTTATTTGGTATCGCGAAAAACAAGCAGCGATTTATTTTTAGTTAAATGAACATGTCAAAAAGAAGTTACATAACGGCGCCAAAAATCCCCTCACTGTATTTTTTCTGAAATATCCTGAGAAGAATTAACTTTGTTTGCAGATATAGTGGGTTGCAAACCTCATGGCTATATGAACTTATTGTTCAAAAAGTATTTTAACTCTCGGCCTGACGGCTGAATCGAGGCACAGACAAACATACATGCAGGCAGGCAGACCAAACTTTTTGAGTTTAAGTAGCCCAAGAAATAATTGAAATCTTTAAAAGGTAAATTGGCTACATCACGCCGTTTTTTTTAAAGTGGGTTGCCTCGGTAAGAAGCCTCGATGGATTAATTGTGGGGTTGAACACGGCGACTCAACGCAGGCGATGAGGTGAGCCGTAGTGGAGGGCTCAGAATAAATTTCACCACCTGGAGATACTTAACGTGCGCCGAAATCGTACACACGAGCGTTTCTGCTTTTCGCGTTCATCAGTAACGCGGCCACCGCCCCCGGAATCGAACCCGCGACCGCGTGCTCAGCAGCATGACGCCTTAGCCACTGAGCCACCAAGGCGGGTTGGTAACAAGGCTCGTAGTCAAGGGTTGCCACATACTCCTATACCGTGCAACGGAGTCCCAAACAAATTGACTTATGTAATATTACTCTTGAAAAAAAACGCACTGTCAGAATTGGGCTAGTTACCATTTGAAACAGTGTAGCAGCGAGCGGTGGAACCCGTGCTTTAACGAAGCGCAAAAAAACACCTCAGCAAAATTACCTCCTTCTTTGTATTTTAGGGCGCAGCCCTTTGGTGGCCGTCTCTGGGCTGATCCGCGTTGATGGCGTAACCGAGTGAACGATTGCAAGTGAAAGAAAAGCGAACGATAAAAGAAACGAAAGGGGGAGAGTGGCGAAATGGCGAGGGGAGGGTGGTTCGCCATGGCGGCGCGAGGCAGGAATCACCGAAAGATTAAAGGGGTCCTCAAATACCTTCCGCCGATGCATGGATGTACATCTACCCAAATAAAGCAAAGTATTTGCAATCTCCTCCCGCAAGAATTTTGTTAAAGCGATGAGTATAATCTGAGAAATCGTAAATCAAAAACCGCGCATATCGTCCCTCCACGTTTTCTCCGCTCTTTCGACTTACTCTCCGCTGTTGACGGCGCACGAGCCCTTGCCTCCCATGGATGCTGCGCTCCGCAGCGGTGACGTACTTCCGCTATTGCGCTGCTCAGACTGTCGTCTACTACGGGCCAGCTTGGTGACACCATTGAATTCCGCACTGCGCTCAAGGCTGAAAAAGCGAACGAATAATCTGGCCGCATGTATGTGGTGGCCTGGCCTTGCCCTTTCGCGGTGTACGTTGCTGGCGGCACATAACTTTTTTATCGGCGGCGAACTCGCAGCCCGCACGGGGAGGGTCGTGCGCTCGTTCCCTTGATGCACCGCGCACTGTTTATCCAAAAGCGCCGTATCAGGTGTGGCCCGCTGGTGCCGGTCTTATTTTTCGGCGTGGTAATTCCGGCCGGCGGCATGTGAAAAAGTCATATTAACCGATACAGAACCCGTGCACCAAACGCTCAATCATTGTGGGCAGTTCAGCTTGGGGCGAACGCGTGGTGGAGAGCAGCAAACGGTGGCAAAACATGCTCGTCGCCCTGCTCTGAGCGTTCTAGCGCTGTGAGCGAGCGCCATTTCTTTGATAATCTCAAAATCGGTTGCCTTGGCAACAAGGCACAAACCGCTCCAGAAGTAAGTTATGGTTGCGTGATCCCGGTTCAGCTTGGGGCCCCACTTCGCGACATGTGGGCACTGCAGGCGTACCACTCACTCCCATTGGGAAGTGCGAGATGGTTTTTGGCATACAGGAGGCGATGGTGTGTGTGTTGTGGACGCCGTTTGTTTCGCGATGAAATGCGACGTTGTGCTTCGGCGGGTGGATAGTGCTTCCCATGTCCTGGATTATCTTTCTCGAGCGACGTACGACTCAACCTCGCATAGGGTATGTGCAGTGTGCGTGGCTAAAAGCCATCGGCTTGTGCGCCAGAGTTAACTGACTTGCTGTTCGTCCTCGCAAAGCGCGCGCGAGGTGAGTACCGAATTTACGACGGGCAGGAGGCAACCCACCCTCTGTCAATCGTGGTTCAGACTTTGAACGCATGTTGTGACGTTGTGTTCGTTAGAAACGCATCTCTGGATTGTTTTGAAGTTGAATAAAATGTATGCGTCAAACCCGGGCATTCGGCTCAGGGCGTTTCTCTGCGATTGCACGAAAGAAGTGCCCACGGGGCTTCAACGCTTTCTTTATGGAACGTACTCAGGTAAGAGAATATCCATGTCGTGTTATGGCCGTGTTGCATTCAATACAAACGGTTAAGCGTTTGTTTTACACTTGTTTCGTTTGTCGTAAAATGCCCAAGCACTCCGGCACTCCGCTGGCAGATCAGCCGGCGAGCCGACGCTGAGCAGACGACTCATCTCTTTGCCGGAAGTGCGTGAAAAAGCCGCCCAATAGCAGGATGTCTAGCTCATGACGAACATCTAGGAATCGATGATGTAGACATGTGAAGATGGCGGCGTCCAAAAACACGAAGGGAAGGGTGAGAAAAAAATGACAACCTTTGCAACAAAAGTGTGAGCTTTCCGCTTCGCGTAAAAGAGTAATACTTGGCACAGAGGACGTTGACGACCCAATCTAACGGTTGCGCTAGTTCATTTCGTGTGCTCAAAATGCCTTTCAGGGCCCCTTTAAGTGGCCGAGTGGAGGGGGAAGTATGCTGCGCCCACACGAGGCGCTCGACCGCTTCCCTTGGCGAAAACGGGAGGGGGTGAGCGCGTGACTTGTGATGTGCATTCGCTTAAGACGCAGTTCGCGATCCCTTCATGAGGTCATTTCGCGCGCCGAAGCAGCCGCTCATAATTTCTGCCGTGGAGAGAACCCACGAGTCAGTACTAACTCGCATAAGTGAGTACCGTAATGGCCAGCCATTTTTTTTCACCATCGGTTCATTTTATGCGGATCTCATTCTCACATTCTCATTTATGTGAGCGTCAAGTGAGCGTCTTTTCAACGTGGTTTAAGTGGTAATAGTCTGTGAATCCAGAGTAAATTTACCTGACAAGCGCATCGGAGCTCCACGTAACAAGATTTTCCCTGTAACGCAGCCCCTTATGGCAATTCTGTATTGCACACAATTTTACTACTACTGGGAAAGCCTCCCATTTTCGTCACACAAGCATAAGATATTCCCACTGCCCTTACGCGGTCTCGCCCCTCCCCTAACGGCGATTTAGGCGCTGCTACGAACGCTGTCCTAGAAAGTGCTCCAAATGATTCTTTGTTCAATCCTGTAAGTATGTGTCACTGATTGCAAAAATGCAGTGTTCCTATAAAACACCACCCTTAGGCACTGCAGCGAAGAACATCAGCCGGGGAAGAAGGAAAAGTTGCTCCAGGAACATACACACCACGGCTGTTTTTGTTATTCGCAGAAATTATAGCCTTAACCATCAATTTTACTTTTCAATGTATATTTATATACTCATTTTATTTATTTGTATACATTAACAGTTCGCAGAGGATAGCCTAAGGGGGCACATCAACCTGGTTTAGCAGTGTCAGCAACACATCAGGTGAGGGAACAATAGTAAAAACAAAGTTGTTAGTCACCGTAAAAATGTAACATAGATGGAGAGGCAGGTGAACACTGTCAACGCACATATTACATTTGGCATTGCAACAGCTGCTAAAAATCATTACCGGCTTCTACGTTACAAAGGCAGATTGGAAACGGTTAGAGAGAGAGAGAGAAAAAACTTTATTGAATGTTCGCCTGCAGGAGGGACGAGCAAAGGCTCCGCGGAGCCAGCCCGTCTCTCGACGCTGCCTAGGGCGTCCTCGAAGCATTGCCCCGCAGGCGTCCGCCAGTTCGGCGCGCGAGGGGCCTTCGGGGATGTCCCCTCGAGCCCTCCGTCGGCGCCTCCCCGGGCGTCTGCCTAGCGAGAGCCGCCTCGGGCTGCTGGACGGCTTGCAGCTGCTCCGTCAGGTCCGACGATGCAACCGCTCGTGCGATGGGATCCGGCAGCCGCCCCTGTGGCGAGGCCGCTTCCGTTGGGTAGCGAGAACAGTCCCATAGGATATGGGTCAGAGTTGCTCTGGCACTCGCGAACACACTGCACACGTAACTTTCATAAATGTCTGGGCACACGTGGCGCGCGAGCGCCGGCGTGATTACCGATCTGGTCTGCAACTGCCGGAAGAGCACTGCCTGCGGAATGAATGTGAGGGCAAAGTTCCCGTGTAGATCATTTCACTCTCTTGCACGCAAATAGAGTGAAGATTGAAATTTCTTGGTGCACAAAAGTATTTTTTAGCCTAATGCGCAAGGTCGATGCGAGCTTACATGCTAGGCACCCGTGAACGAAAATTATAGAAAATGATCTTCCACTACGATATAAACAGCGAAAAAGAATTTAGGTGGTTCAAGATTATGCTTGCCGGCGATAAACTTCCACAAATCACGTATGAACGGTATATGAACGGAGAACGTTTTTATTCATGCCGTTTTTTTTTCGCCACCTCGCCAAGCCAATGCCAACCTTTGATTATAAGCAAAACCATAACATACGGGGCGCAACAAAACATACTCATGGTTTAGATACCCAAGTGTAAACCTAACACCAGTGCAAGGTAGGTGTGGAATTCCGTATGTTTGAAATTGCGAAAGTACTTAGGCAGAGTGAACATTTTGAACTTTAAATGTTGCCACATCGGCATTTAGGATACACCGATCAAGAGAACGTCTTTCTCATTTTCACTCAAATGCATCTATCCTGTGTCATCGGAGCCTAATCATTGCGCAGGTGTTCCCGTGGGTCTTTCTACCACTGATGACGTGGGAAAACAACCACTGCTGCGAGTATTCAGTACGCAGAAGAGACACCAATCCCAGAAAGGAACAGCAAGGCCTAATGTCTCAGTGGGGCGTCGGCAAGAAGAAAGCCATTCCGGGGACACCCACAATTCGCTTAAAAAATTTGCTAGAAGAGCTCGTGGCCCCACACCCTTTGTCGGAGAACAGGCTGTTGCATCCCACATGGATTTTAGAACTTGTCGGTGAAAGGTCCCGGTGACTGGCAGGTCCGGATCGTTTCGTCCGCTGCATGAATTCTACATATCTCCCAAAGCAGACCATGTTAGCACACGCTAGAACCCGCGGTAACCCGCTAAGCGAACTCGGTGTCTGTGCTCTCCACTTTGCACGTAAACGCACGTGAACTGGTGAGTACAACACCACTCGAGAGATCCCGCCACCAACGGTTGGCAGAGTTTTCTCGAAGGTCGAGCTGGCCGACGCTGGGCGCTCCTCAGTAGGAGCTTGGTCACGTGCACTAGGTATTTTTCTCGTTATTTTTTGCGAACTGCTCCCATGACACAACTTAACCAGCAAGTCTGGCCGACGCCGGGTGCTTCCCTCCTTACGAAAATCCCATATACGGCCAATATATAAATTTTAGGTGGCCTCATGTAATTACGTGTGTTTTCGTATAAGGCTGCCATTTTCCATTTATGGCAGCAAATAAGGCATATATGGCGTGGTAAAGCGGTATATGCGTCAAATATGGCCGTATATGGCCTCACGCAGAGTCATCTATGGCGTGTCCAACCCATATCTGGCGCCAACCACAGCCATATATGGCCCGTCCAGCCCATATATGGCGCCTTGCCCAACTATATATGGCGATAGATGCTTCCTTATATGGCATGAACAACAGAGATGACACAATGAGATTCATGTATTATACCAAACGCAGCCGGTTGCTGATATAAAGAATTGATTCACGCAGTTCCAAGGCAATATACATGCAACTGCTTTAAATATTTTGTTAGCAATCACAGGAATATCAATTCCCTTTCAATATGAATCCCCTGAAAACACATCAATTATCAAGTAAGGGCGGTGATAGTTTTTTTCACCACAGAGAGACTTTTTCTCGCGCATTTCAAAACTGCAAATAATTTTTATGCGGCATACTTAGTTCTTTATTTGTCATATACTTAACAGCATAACAAACGGGTTTTATTCTTGCTTTCTGAAGAGAGCGAGAGAGAGAGAACAACTTTACTGAAACACCTGCAGATCTGTTAGGCTACCCCTTCATGGGGGTCGGTCACCGTGACGTGGCCTGGACATCATCGCGACTGCGTACTGAGGGCCACTCCCGTGTTTTGCCCAGTGTTCCAGAGAGGCTTGCGCCCCCTCCCCCGCGGCTTCTCCCTGTCGCTGCCTCTCGAGGGCCGCCGCGGCCTGCTTGACGGCCTGAAATTGTCCGTAATCATAGATCTTTGTCGCAGCCTCTAGCTGCGGTGGGAGTGTTCTTTTCTCGCTTGCCTCAATTGGGTTCACCTCACACTTTCACAGGGTGTGAGCAGCAGTAGCTCCCTCCTTCTCGCAAAACCTACACATGTCACTCATACCAACTGGGGCAAATGTACTTGGGAAGCTCCGGAGTTCTCAGGGATCCAGTCTGTAACTGCCGGTAAAGCACTTCCTCCGCGCGGATGAGTCCCGGGTGCGGGGTGGCATTGTTCTCCTATTCATTCGATACCACTTCACGATATCGTTGAATTTGGTCATTGCATCCTTGCTGATGTCGAACGTTCTCCACTCCGGGTCGGCCTGGCTGGCTGACGCGCGGCTGGCAAGTTCTCGCGCGACTGCATTGGCCGTCACGTTATGGTTCCTGGGTTCTTGTTCCCCCTGCTCGAGGCATGGGCCCATGTGGGCCGAAAACCATTTTATTCATACCGCTGTCGTGTTGTCTTCTGTCTTGTGCAGGATGTCCGCCGCTGCCCTGCACGCCCTGTTCTTGGCATAGTTCAGCACTGCCGTGCAGGAGTCACACAGCACCGTCGTACAGGCCGGGTCCGTGATAGACAGGGCGATGGCCACCTCCTCTGCTTTATGTACCTACTTATTATAAATGCTCGCGACTGTCCTCGTCTCCCCGGTTGATGCCGCAACCTCCGCAGCGAAGTATGATCCAGGGGTGTCTTGATATTCTGCCGCGCCTACGTACACGGCACCGTTGTCGGTTGCGTGGAGGTCGATGGTGGCCTTGGCTATTGCTAGTCGCTGTTCCTGGTTGTGCTCTGGGTTCATGTTTCTGGGCACCGGACATGTTACATCGGGCATGTGAAAGCATCCGGCAAAGACACTGGACTCTCTTTTTGGTCTGCCGTGGGGACTAGCCTCAGGGGCTGCAAGATGTGAAGTCCAGTCCTTGTTCTGGAGAGGAGTTCCAAATAGGTCGCCCATTGTGCTTCTGCAATTTTGTACAAAGTATTGTGGATACCCAAGGCCACGAACGTTTCGGTGCTCGTGCTTCCGATGAGCCCCAGCGCCGTCTTGCATGTATTGCGGATAGTCGCATCAATCTCTGCTCGCTCCCAGGGCCACCAGTTGTGGAAGGCAGCCACGTACGCAATGTGGCTCAGTGCAAAGGAGTGGACGAGGCGGGAGTGGCTCTCCTCTTTCATCCCTGCTGTTTGTTAGGATACCCGCCGAATGAGGCGCACTGCCGCCGCAGCTTTCGTTGCCAACTTAGTGACTGAAACTCCGTTTACTCGGTTGCGTTCAAGTACCAGGCCCAGGACTCGAGTCTTGTCAGACCCAGGACTCGAGTCAGAACCCGTCCCTCCTAGCTGGTCCTCGATGGCGTCCACGGCCTCCTGGAGCGTTGCCTCTATATGCCCATCACTTCCTCGTGTTACCCACAGGGCCACGTCATCGGCGTATATCGTGTGCAGGACATCTTCCACTTCCTCGACACGGTTGGTCACGCCAACCATCACCAAGTTGAATAGCAGCGGGGATATCAGCGACCCTTGGGGGGTTTCTACGCGGCCGGGCTGTTTCTCTGGTAGTTGCAAGTCACCCGCGCAAATATTTGTGACCCGGCCCGTGAGGAAGTCCCTGATGTACGCGTACGTCCACCGGCCCATGTTCAGACGAGAGACTTGTGCAAGGATGGCGGAGTGACAGACTTTGTCAAAGAGGCGCTCTGGAGATCGAGACCCAGAACGGCTCTGTTTTTTCGAGTACCCACAGCGTGGTCGACAATCTCGTGTTTCAGCAAGAGCATGGCGTCCTGCGTCCCGAGCTTCTCCCGGAATCCTGCGATGGAGTTTGGGTGAAGCCCAGTGTCTTCCAAGTATCGCTGCCATTTTTTCATGAGGACGTGCTCGAGGACCTTCCCCACGCATGACGTAAGCGTGATTGGCCTGAGGGGCTCTATGCTGGGCGTTGTGCCGGCTTCGGAATGAGGATGGCCATGGCTGTCTTTCATTACTTAGGGAGGTGTCCTGCGCACCAGCATCTGTTGAAGTGGCGCGTGAGCGCTTTTATCGCCGCGTCGTTCAGATTCTTGAGAGACTTGTTGGTCACATCCTCCGGGCCTGCCGCTGATTTGCCGCTGAGGATCTGCAAGGCCACCCGCACCTCACACACCTCGATGTCTCTGTCCAGTAGCTCATTGTCAGTGCCTGCATACTCCGGATGCCGTTCGTAGGGGTAGTCGGTAAGTATTTGACATCTAGACGCCTGCACACCTCTTCCTCCCTTATGTCTCGGATGGCCCTTTGAAGGCTCTTGGCGAGGTTGTTGTAATGGAAGCCCTTCGTCTTGGTCTCGTCCAGTAAAGGCCGACGCATATTCGATGTCCTATCCTTGTGAATTTGTCCGCCGTACTCGCTGCAGACCGCGTGCCACTGCTGCGCGCAGAGCACTCGGCAGTGGGTCTCTATCTGATTGTTGAGCTGGGCGACCTTCTTTCGTAGGCACCGGTTAGTGCGTTGCCTCTTCCATCGCTCCTAGATTGCCCTTTTGGCTTCGAAGAAGTGGGGGAGCCCAATGTCGACCCTGTCGATACTCTCATATGTTTCGAGCGCCGTAGTCGTGTCCGCTGTGGTGTTCCCGATGGCCTCTGTCCAGGGCTTAATGTTTGTGATTTCAGGCTGTTCCGCCGGGAGAGTTCGGCGGAAGGCATTCATGTCAGTGAGACGGTGCTTCCGTGTTGCAGTAGCGCTGCCGGCGTCGCTTCCAAAATGTAGTGGTCGCTACCGAGGTCGCTGAACGAGATTTGCCAACGAGTGCCTGGGGAGTTCCCCGCAGTCGTGAGGAATGTAAGGTCTGTGGTAGTGTCCCGTGAAACTGACGTGCCGATTCTGGTGGGAAAGGCGGTGTCCGTGAGCAGGTGTACCCCCACCTTCTTAGCGTCGTCCATAATGTCTCGTCCCTTGACCGTCGTCCTTGGGTAGCCCCACTCCTCATGCGGGGCATTAAAGTCTCTACAGATCAGCAGCATACTTCCTCCAGCTTCCCGGGTAGCCTTGTGAATGAGTGCCCGAAACATTTCTTGCCGTTGCGCAGGTTTGCTGTACTCATTCACCCGTGATGACTTCTACCGCTCAGTACTCCATTGCCCTGTTGCCAATCAGGCCGTGTGGACAAAGATGCGCACCCCACGTCCCACTCCTTTGGCCGTGTCCCGTGTGCTCGGTGGGCTGGCGTGCGTGCAGTAGCCAGGAAGCTTTAGTCTAGTCTTACTGTGCGTCTCTTGGAGCACAATGACGTCGGGTGCGCGGGCGACCTGCTGTAAATGGTGTTGTAAAACTGCTCTCTTGCTCGGATAGCCATTGCTGTTCCAGTGATAGACCAGGAGGTCTCACACTGGGGTAGGTGCTGTGTGGGCTGTCTGATCCAGGGCTGGTGCATTGTCGGCGTGTTCTGGGGATCAGCACTTAGTATGGGTTGTGCGACGAGCGTCAGAAGGTGCGATTGCGTTTGTATCATCATCGCTTGGATACTCTGCATGGTCGCCATCATCTGCTGGCACGTTTCCTCTAGTGCTGTGAGACGTTCGTTGGTGATTTTTGCAGAGGCTTCCAGCTTGTCGAGGCGGTCGTCTTGATTGTCTATCTGTGCCAATCAGTTTGCGGTTCTCGGCACCTTCGAGGGCTCGTTTCGTGGGGGTCGGCTCCATCGCCTTCTGGGCTCGGGAATCTATCTCAGGTTCCGGCTCATCCTCCACGGGCGCCTCTCGTCTGTTCGCAACCTGCGGTGGCCGTTGGCGTTGCTGTTGTAATGCGAGGAGTTGCGTCAGCTTCTCGCTAATGTCTTTGATGGTGGCATCTTGGTCGGCTATCTTCTGCTTTAGCTTCTCGTTCTCGGCTCACAGTACAGCTACCGCAGCACTCTGCTCAGGCTGTTGCTTTGTGGGGCCCCAGGTGTCATGACAGCGTCTGCCCAGGCAACCCGCTCCCTCGACTGCGATGGCTGTCGGCGGCTGGCGCTTCACTTGCTATTTGATCTCCGTCTGCTGCTGTTGCGTTGTTGCGACCGTCCGCTTTGCGTGTCGGTCGACGCCTGACGTGGCGGAAGGAAATTCTCTATGCCTGGAGATTATCGCTGCCGCTGCTGGCGCAGGGTCTCCATCTTGCGTTCTCACTGCCTCTTCTTGATGAGGTAGGGAATCTTATATCTGTTGGTACACTCCTTGGCTCCGCTCGGGTGTTGGCCCTCGCAAAGCTGGCACTGAGGTTAGCAGTCGCGCTCGTTGTCTGCACTGGGGTTTGCAAGTCCGCAGGCGAAGCAGACTTTTGTTTCGGGGAACGACCACACGTCGCTCCGATGTCCAACCTTGGCACAGTGCCTGCACACCTCAAAGTGTTTCCGATACAGCCCGGACATGACGAGGATGGAGCCGACCTTTCCGTAGTCGGGGACCTTTTGCCCTCCAAAGAGGACAATCACCGTAGTCGATGCCGATCCTGTGCGCCTCCACAACAAGTCGGTTGGATAGATTCACAATGTTCTCGTTGACTTCCGCCGTGTAGTCTTCGACTGCAATACCCCGGGTGACTCTCTTGACCGCGCCGTCCGCTACAGTTAAGTAGGCGCTAACTTCAAGCGCAGTGCCGCCGATGACTAGGCCCCGAACTCTTTATTACTGCTCGGCGCGGCATTCGTCCGGGGTGCTGACCACAATGATGTTATGCGCTACGTTTGTGCAGATGGTGTCTTCTCTAGCTTCCTCCCTCGTTACGCGTGCCGCCGTCATGACTACCGACATGATTATCCAGGCTTTCGTCCTGGCAATATGGAGGCCAGCACGTGGCCCCATTACAATCTTAATGTCCTCCTTTGGCATAGTCGATGGCCTGCGCGCCACTTTCGTGACGGTTGCTGCTACGCGCTTATCGAAGCTGGCGCGATCTCTGAGTCTGGACAGACGCGTGGAAGCAGGAGACTCACCGAAGTCTTTGCCGGTGGCTATCTGCTTGATGCGCTTACCGGAGGCTGCCTCTCCCTCCGTGTCATCAGGTGTAATGTCTTCCCCTTGTACCTCGATACACGTTCTCCAAGCATGGCTGCCAATGCGCAGCATCGACGTGTTGTCTTCCTCCGTTGGCATACCCACATCCATCGCGGTCGCCATGCTGGTCGTCGCGAGCGGGCAAAGCCGGTGCAACGGCCGTGTTACGTCTAGCTCGGGCAAGCACTATGACCCACCTTCATGGTGACCGAACGCGGGCTCTCCGAGTGGGGATTCTTGCTCAGGTGTGACCAGGTGCTTCTAGCGATGACGGAACACGAAGTTGTGGCCGAAGGTTTGATGCAGCATATGCGGAGAGATAAAATTCTGAGACGGTTGAGGCGGGCCAAGTGATCGGATCACCTTTCTGAACACGACGCTTATGTACATTATCCGCCAATAATTCGTTATGCTTGCTATGAACCGCACTTTTCACTTAACACACTGAAGTTAGAAGGAAAAAATATTTTCGCATAAAAAATAGGTAGAGGTGTATTTGAAAGTTTGAAACCTCCTTATTAATTGTAGCGCATCTGAGTACGCTTCAAGTTGTTCAGTAGCGTAAGTGAATTTTCAGAAGTTACAAGTGAGCCTAGAACTCTTCTGCTAGCGTGAATATTTTTCCAGGTTGAAAAGAACGAGCCCCTAGCAATGTATATTGAGCTCTCAAAAGGCGCGGTTTCGATTGAATCAGCCACAAGTAGCGTCAACGAGTCGATGCCACAGCACTGTACAGGAATGACGATCACAAACGAGCCTTTCATTTTTTCAATAACTACCTCCGCATTTTGAGAAACGGCATCGAAGTCCGAAGTGGAATCAATCTCACCGCCAGAGCCGCCACCGTGATCGCCGCCGATTCCCCGATTGCCCCAGCTGTGAGGTCAGACTTCCCTTCATACTGTCGTGCTTAAATATATATATATATATAAAAAAAACTTCTCGAGGAGCCAGAAATACTTGAGAAAATGGTAGACGCACGATTAAAAACAAAAACAGTGGTTTACTGACGTTTCGACTGCGGGACCAGTCTTCATCTTAAGTAACTCAAAATGAAGACTGGTCCCGCAGTCGAAACGTCAGTAAACCACTGTTTTTGTTTTTAATCGTGCGTCTACCATTTTCTCAAGTATATATATATATTTGGGCCCAACAGTATGAAGGGAAGTCTGACCTCACAAGCTGGGGCTATCGGGGAATCGGCGGCGATCACGGTGGCGGCTCTGGCGGTGAGATTGATTCCACTTCGGACTTCGATGCCGTTTCTCAAAATGCGGAGGTAGTTATTGAAAAAATGAAAGGCTCGTTTGTGATCGTCATTCCTGTACAGTGCTGGGGCATCGACTAGTTGACGTTACGTGTGGCTGATTCAATCGAAACCGCGCCTTTTGAGAGCTCAATATACATGTCACGTGCCAGTCTGTGGGATGAGAGCATTATTGAGTAGGACAGACATGCTAATGCCCCGCGTGGGTACGTGCCGTGTGATGGGCACAGCAGAGGACGACGAAGGAGCGCGTTAGCTAGCGGCTCGTGTGCTCGGTTCTTGGTCGCCATATTGCTAGCCACCAACCGGTGCTCTCTGTGTGTTTCCTCTGGCAAGTTAGACACTTCGCCTAATAAATACTTTGCCCCTGCGTCTTCGCCAAGACAACTTCTCTGCGCCCCTGTTTGACAGGGCGCAACACTGGTGGAGGGTGCTTCCGATGCCCCGTACGCCCCGGACGTTAGCCCCGAGAGACCTTCGCCCGTCCACACTCCGGTTCATCGCTGTAGCCGCCGGAAACTCGGTCTTCCTCCAAAACAGGGCCCTCTCTTGGAGTCTACATCAAGAAGGCACTCTTCTCAGCCAGAGGTAATGGCGCAGGCAATGCCTACTACGGTGTCTTTTGAGCAGCCGCGCGAACCCGCCCACTTCCACGGAGAGGATTACGAGACGTTGACCATATATACATACATATATATATATATATATTATATACCACGGAGAGGATTACGAAGACGTTGACCATATCTACATACATATATATATATATAAAGAAGTATATATATATAAATATGTATATATATATATATATATTGTAACGTGGCAGCAGAGCAAATGACTCGAACCATGGTTGAAGATGAAGCGGTGTATTAAACGGTAGAGGATCTATGTACAGTATATACATGGCGGCCATTAAAAGCCAACGCAGGGTCCACCAGCACTTTCTTCGTCGTCGTCTTCACGGGCGATGTGGGGTATTGTCCACGTACTGTCCCGTGACATTACCCCCCGTCGAGGCGACCGTCCCGGTCGAAGCTGCATCGCGGTGATAATGGTGAAGCAGATGAGCAATTGGAAAACACATGTCGGGCAGCGTGTCCCACCCACCTTCGTCGTCGTCGTAGTGCTCGCGCGTGACACTACACGCCGCTGTCGTATTATTCGTATTTGATTGCGCACATACCTCCTCCTCGAAGGCGAGTGCCGCGGTCGAGTACGCAGTAGCACGATGAGCTCAGTGAAGATGAACGATGTGAGGAGAGTATACAGGGAAGAAGCTCTTGCCAACACAGATGTAAGCGAAGGGTTGGTGAGCAAAGTCCCGCAGCAGCAACGTCTGCCAAAGCGACGATGAACCGGTGAGGGCTTGGAAACCACGTCGGACCACAAGGCGGGGGCACGTCATCGTCGTCTCGTCATATGTCGTCGGGTCTTGGCGGGTCTGGTCGGCTCGTCACGGGCTGGTGACACGGGCGGGGGGATGTCGTCGAGTGCTTCTAGCGGCGGGGCTGGGGCTGCCGACGCGTTCACACACCCTCGATGATTCCGCCGATGCCGATTAGGTGCGAAGCTGGGGCCAGCACGGGGATGACGAACCCGCACACTCCACCAAAATTGTAACGTGGGCAGCAGAGCAAATGACTCGAAACCATGGTTGAAGATGAAGCGGTGTATTAAACGATAGAAGGATCTAAGTACAGTATATACATGGCGGCCATTAAAAAGCCAACGCAGGGTCCACCGCACTTCTTCGTCGTCGTCTTCACGGGCGATGTGGGTATTGTCCACGTACATGTCTCGTGACATGTCCCGTGACATGCCATCGGCCTTCGCACAATCGTCGAGAGGGCGTGACCCGCGTCGGCAGTCGTTTTCTTACCCTGGAGCTCCGCAATCGGACACTTCAACCTCCTACAATGCCTCGCGACGATAACCCGCGCCTACGCCAACACCCATCGTCTGCTCTGGTGCGATCCGTGAGCGGGACCCTCCCAAGTACAACGGCACCGATGAGCAGGACGTCGACGACTGGCTTGCCGCGTTTGAACGGGGGAGCACTCGTAACAATTGGGACAACCGCCTCAAGCTCAATAACGTGGAATATTCTTTGACTGGGCTCGCGTAGAAATGGTTCCAGAACAATGCAGCCCGTCTTGAAACGTGGCCAGAATTTAAAGCCGACTTCCAAGCAGTATTTGGACGCCCCGCTGTACGAAAA